>CAEGAF010014230.1:0-49967 GCA_903067075.1 Micropoecilia bifurca
TGTGTGTGTGTGTGTGTGTGTGTGTGTGTGTGTGTGTGTGTGTGTGTGTGTGTGTGTGTGTGTGTGTGTGTGTGTGTAAATATGGTTAACGTACCACAAACCATTTTTGTAGACTTCTCACTTCTGCTTGACAATCGGTTTTCCAGTAACACACTGACGTCTTCCACTCTTAGTGAGCATACTTAGGAACGGTGTCCAACTACAACTACGGGTAAGATTACTGGAGACTTTAAATGTAGTCTAAAGAATATTTGCATACTTGCTACTTTCTCTGTACTTATTTCTGCTATACAGTTGTTTGAAGGCTATACCTTGTAATTAATAACCTTCTTACGTCTAACCAGGACATATACAATTAGACTGCTAGACAATATTTGATATTTAAATGATCTTGACAGTTGACATTACCCTTTAATCACACTAACTCTTAGGAAGGCAAACAAAAAAAGTAAGTTATAGGTGTACATTATTTAAATATATCCTGCTTATAAAGAGGAAACCAATGAGTTCCTTCTTTCTTGACAAGTGACCTTTTGATAGTCGTCATTATATTCATACATTTTATTGCCAGAAACGTTTAGATACTTGATTTTATACATGTGTGTGAACCTTAAAGCTGCAGTATGTAACTTTTATAAAATACATACTGAGACAGATAATCTGTGAATATGCAGAGTTCCTCTGCTTTCCCCCAGTGCTATCTAGAAACAAATCAGAGCCACAAGAAGGGTCTTAGTGCGGATTATGTCTCAATTTTATTAAGACATAATCCTCCCCTCCACCAAATTATACACTTAGCTTACATAGTTCAATAAGGTAAACCTGGCAACCAGACTTTGTCTTCCTCATTGGATTGCAACACAGAGACGTTTGACTCCTCATTTCAGAGAACCTGTCTCTACTTCTTTGGAGTCCATTGGTGCTGTGACTTAAACCAAATTTTTCAGTCGATATTTGTGTAGCTCTAGCTGTTGTAAGATTTGGAAGCATCTATTCTACACTGTTCCTCAGGTAATATGAACGTAAAGTATGGAGGTTTTCGACTTGAATCTGCAGACAGCTTATGACTTCTCAGCAATGCTTAATGATTAATGTGACCGAGTTCCTTTTATTGATAATTGCTTCCTTTTTGTTATGCTGCTAATAATTATCAATGGACTAACTGTATAGATTTCATGTTAAGTACCATGCTGGAGTTTACTAAGCTCCTGAAAGTGATCAATTTTTTTCACAAATACTTGTAGAGATAACCATAGAAATAATTGGAACGCCCGGATTCAGTAATTTGGAGGGGCTTCTCAATATTTTTGGCAACTTTTGTATTCTCACTTTTAAAGTTAAAAGAAGTTAAAGCCTGGGGTACAGAGAATAAGAACCTAATACCCAGCCCATTGAGCATATTAAAACCAAAAAGCAAATATTTGAGTAGTAAAAGTTTTTATTATTATTATTTGTCTCTTTCAATGTTCCAATTTTTTGAGGAACTAATTTTTTTTCCATTATCTGTAGCCATAATCACAAGAAACAACAAAAATAAACACCTAATATGCTTTAGTTTTATTAAGACAAACCTTTATGTGCTAAGAGTGATGATCACTGACTACACATTATGCTTTACCCTGCACTAGACTGGGCCTTGTCATGACACAGGCAAATACTTCCATGGGGAACGAGACCAACAGATTACCTCCGTGGGACATTATCCTCGCCGTGTTTTACATGTTGATCTTCATCATTGCTGTGCCTGGGAACTCCTTGGCATTGTGGGCATTCTGTCATCAGAAGGGCTCTTCACCCTCCAAGGTCTTCCTGAGAAATCTGGCTATTGCAGACATCTGCTATGTCCTTATTTTACCTATGCGCATAGTTTACCACCTGTCTGGCAGCCACTGGCCCTTTGGAGACATCCTCTGTCAGCTGTCAGGATTTCTATTTTACGTGAACATGTACTGTAGCCTCTACCTGATGAGCTTCATCAGCCTGGACAGATTGCTAGCTGTGACTGTACCTCTAAGGTCCCAGGTGGTAAGGAAGCCTTTGCATGCACATATAGGCGTGACCATACTGTGGGTGATAGTCATTGTGTCTATGATTCCAAAACTTTTCTCACAAGAAAACCTAAATAACACGGCTAACAACTGCACCATGCTGTACCTTGAAGGAAACTCAACCAAAGCTTTGATCTCCACCATAGTTGCTTTTGTTATTCCCTTCACCACAATAGTTATCACCTCCCTGGTGATTCTCTTAAAACTGAGGAACCTGAACCAACAAGAAGAGCGTCCAGTGAAAGACAAAGCTATGAAAATGATTGTACTCGTTGTGCTAAACTTCATGTTTGCATTTGTTCCATATCACGTGTGCAGGGTGTTATACAGTCAAAGTGAAGCTGAGATGTTGGAGTCATTGAAAAGAGCCAATCAAATCACATCTGCACTGAGCTGCATCAGCGGCGTACTGGACCCCGTCATGTATTTCTTCTTGAACCGGGTTTACAGGAATACGTTTCTTCATCTGTTCTTTAAAACTCGGAGACCTTCTCTGTAAGCATCAAAGTAAAATTCTTGCTGAATGACCGTTTTATTGTTGGACATTTTACAGATTGGAAGGTCTTGTAACTATGATTTAACACATCGAAGAAATATTGGAGAAATATTTTTATTTTTCAAATCTGTAAATCATTTACTAGAATGTAAAGAATTTGTTATGCTTTTTTTGGTACTTTTGACTGATGTTAAATGAAATAGATAGATCTCTATATTCAACAGTCAGAGTGTAGTTTCAAACCTCATAGTGTAAAAGAAAATTAAAAGAAAATGAAACTGTGACCTACTTATCATCTTTCTAAGGAACTTAAAGCTCTGCCTACTCTATTAGGTTTAAATTGCATTCAAAAGGTTTTCTCCCCTTCAAATGTTTTATATTTTGTCAACCACCAACTTATTTTTTGTTAAATTGGGGGCTATATGTTTTATAAGAAAATATACTTTCTGTTTTTCTTTATTATGAACAAAGACTGGATTAAAATGCTTTTTTGTGCAAATATGCTCTCTTGTGGATTTCTGACCGATCTGACCAGTACTTCCTTTTAGAAAAATCAATATTTTCCAAATAAAATAGTACGTTTCTATGTATAGAAAAACCACACTTCTGTTGTTTAATATGTTTGTACTGCTATCAAGACCTTTTATTATAAGATTAGGTATAACCCCATTCTGTTAAAATAATGAATTTCCTTCATATCAGTTAAACTGAACATTAAGGGCAGACCAACCTGTCATAATTTTCAAAGCAGGACTTTGTTTATCAGAGAAAAATGAAAATTAAACCACACACTCGGTCAATTTTGAAGAGAAATATTAAGTTTTTTGAACAAATAAAGGGGAATACAGTCACAGGCAATAAATTATTGTGAAAATCTAAGATCCAGACAGGTGTGACAGTTGCAGCTGAAAGTACAAAATCTTACCAAGTTCTGAGACTAAAAACATGCAGAATGTGACCCATCTACTCGTCGTTTTTAATATTTGATTTAAACTCTTCCTTCCATAATTTCTGGATTGACATCTGTAAGTAGGGTATTAAGTTTTAGTTTACATTTATTAATGTTCCAACTTGTAGAACAGCCCAATGGAGGAAAAACAGCTGGACTGTGTGTGCCAGAGTCTTAAACATGGAAATATGTCCAGATTTTAAAAAAACAACTTTTGAAATAATGTTAATTCACTTTTTCTGTGCCCATCAAACACCCAAATGATTAAAGAAATGTGTAAATACAATCCCCCCCCCCCCAAAAAAAACATTATAACAGAGAAATTCTGAAAGTCTATGGACTCCAATTTTTAATACAAAAGCCTGTGGTAATTTAAAAATTCGGAAACAATGAGGAACTTGATGTCCATCAGACAAGCATGAGTCACTATCAGTTTAGCAGGTCAAAGCAACTTGCAAGTAATCCAGAAGAGAGTTCACAGTGTAAACAGTGACAATGCATATTGCTGTGCAAAATCATTACTTCACAAGCTATTGCTAGAAAAAAAAATATTTGTCAGTGTGCATTAAAAATATGTTTTCTGAGTGAAATTCTACAAATAAAACAGCAACCTTAACTAATTTTAATCACCACTTCTAGTGAGGAATGAGATATAGAATTGAAAAAACTTTGCAGATAATTTATGTGCACAAAACGTATCATTTTAGAGCCAACTCTAAAAGTAAGAGGAAATAGTGAAACAACACCAAGTTTTTATGAAGAATAACATCCTTTTGCGGGGGCAGATGTTAAATATCTGCCCCCGCAAGATATTTAACATATTTAACATTTTTTATCTCTAAAACGGAAAAAGGTAGAGTTCTACTTCAGAGAAACTTCTTGAAACAGTTCAAGTAGAAACCACAGAGGAACTAAAACCTTTCTAAAACTTCCCTTTTCTTATTGACAAATAGCTTTACAGCTCATGTGAAAGTAGTTCTGGCCTATCTAAAAAAATAACATAGTGTGCCTGCCATATGCCCTGTGACAGACTGGCGACCTGTCCAGGGTGACCCCGTCTCTCGCCCTGGACCTTAGCTGGAGAGGCACCAACCCTCCTGACCCCATTAAGGGACATGGGTGTAAAGAAAATGGATGGATAGATGGATGCCTACCATACAAAGTTAATTATGCTCCTTAAACATTTCACATTTTATGCTATGACCACAAACTTTGATCTGTTCTATTAGGGCCTAATAGACCAACACAAAGCAGTGCATAGTTGTGAAGTGGAAAGTTAATGATCCATGATCAGTGTTTTTTTTAGAAATAAAAATATGAAAGGTTTGGGGTGCGTATCAACAACCTTTACTCTGACAGACCAAAGTATAATTCAGTCCCACCAATAATACTCTGAAGTCACCTAATTAGTTAACCGAGTCCATCTCAGTGAAGACTGTGAATGTCCCAAAGGTTGTTTTTTTTGTATCTGGAAAAACAGTATCTTTTCCTTCCATTACATGTGTAGGCTAAGCACTACATTTAAGCTTGTACAAGCTTAAATGTAGTGCTTAGCCTTCCTGTCCTACCTGTCCAGGGTGACCCGCCTCTCGCCCGGAACATTAGCTGGAGAAAGACACCAGCAGCCCTCCTGACCCCACTAAGGGACAAGAGAGTAAAGAAAATGGATGGATGGACATCACAAAATGCAAAAACTTTTAATTTTTTTTTGCATATACAATGTTGCCAAAGCATTGTAATACATGATAATTAAGTCGGTGGGTTCATTGGAATGAATTAAACAACCTACCAGTGGAGTAAACTCCTTCTAAACTAAAAGTCAAATTTCACCTTGTTTGATTTTTTACGGCTTCCGTATTCTGAGTTTGTTACCAAGGCAGCCAGGAGGAAGCTGCGAAAAAGGGAGCGGACCGTTATGTGCCTGTTTTTTATTATCTTAGCTTCACAAGTTTTCTTTTCGACCCAAACAAGCAGTGTATAATATTTCGAGACAAAAATGTTTACCGAAATGGGTTTGTTGCAGTGTTTGCATTTTTAGCATGTGACAACATCAAATAGTTTGTTAAACGGCCACGTCGCGTTATTTAACTGTATCTTTTCGCATTTTAGTCGCATAGAGCTACTTAAATATAGTTCTAGTTGCTCGTGTTTTGTCACATTTTGCTGCTTGTCTCTACCATGTAAACAAGTTCAGTTTTATAACTGTAGCTTTGCGGCGATGTAGTGGAAATAACCTCATTCCTGTTTCAGTCTCGGTAGATAAAAAATGTCCCTCCGCGCTCTGTTTTTCACCGCTCCGTAGCAGCGATGTTCCCCAGAAAACGGTGAAATCCTGTATCTTCAACATTATGGGCACCGCGTCCTCGTTGGTCAGTCCAGGAGAGGTGATCGAGGATGGATACGGCGGTGAGGGAGGGGAAGCATGTGAGATACCGGTTGAAGTTAAGCCCAAAGCCCGACTCCTTCGCAGCTCCTTCCGCCGTGGACCTCGAGTTATCGGGGCCAGTTTCAAATCCACGGGATCCGTGGACCTGGAATATACTGCAGAGTACGAGAGGCTTCGTAAGGAGTATGAAATCTTTCGCGTCAGCAAAAATAACGAGATCACATCCATGCAGAAGAAGGAGGCCAAATTGGACGAGGAGAACAAGAGGTTAAGAGCCGAGCTGCAGGTTAATAAAGCGAAATCAGTCAGTAACGTGCAGTTCTGTCAAAAAGTGTTTATCTCCTTGCATATCTGTTTAGTTTGTGCTTTTTAATGTGTTAAGTCATTAGACACAACCTGAGTAAACTATACACTTTGATTAAAAAAATACTACGGATTAAGCATCCTTCTCCTCTCTGAAGAAGTATTTACCTCCCTTAAAATAAGACCAGGGTGAATTAAAACATTTATTTATTTTATTAAATTTAAAAAAGTGCATTTTGTGTTCAGGCAAGTCAATATCAACTTAGTTTTTTGATGCTCTGCAATATTTTATTGTGACAAAAAAGCAAAAGAAGAAGAAATCTCTATTGTAGCAAATACATTTTTCATATAACTATATTTATAAGAAGGCAGGTGTTTAAACTGTTCTGCTGGGGTTTGACAGGCTCTTCAGAAAACCTACCAGAAGATTCTCAGAGAGAAAGAGGCTGCTCTCGAGACAAAGTACCAAGCTATGGAGAGGGCTGCCACATTTGAGCATGACAGGGACAAAGTAAAACGGCAGTTTAAGGTAAGATGCGCCGAGTACAATTTCTATTTTTATACATTTGTGGCAGCAGCTTTTTAAAATTTGTACCCGTAATTTAAACTGGGCATTTACTTAAATTTAGATTTTCCGAGAGACAAAAGAGAAAGAGATACAGGATCTGTTGCGTGCAAAGAGAGATCTGGAGGCCAAACTGCAACAGTTGCAAACTCAGGGTATCCACATTTTTAGCCCCAATGACTCTGACTCAGATGATAATCAAACCACTGTGACTGGTAAGATGCAAATATCTACACATGTCAGCTCCAGATTTGTTCTTTTTTCATCTAGTTGTGGTTCAAATCCACATTCCCATCTTGTCTTTCTACAGCTGTAGGAACTCAGTGTGAATACTGGTCTGGTGGGGTGCTGGGAAGCGAACCTTCTATGGGTAGCATGCTGCAGCTGCAGCAGACATTCAGAGGACCAGAGTTTGCACACAGTTTAATAGATGTGGAAGGACCCTTTGCAAATGTCAGCAGAGGTAAGAAAATGATTGCAAAGGTATCCTGTAGAGATAGGAAGAGTGAAATTAGTCACTGCGGTTGAGTAGACCTTCAGTGTACAAAGGCTCAAGTCTTAGTTTTAAAAATAGACTGGTTCTTGCTCTCAATGTGTCATCTGTTTCTAACCTGTTTTCCATCAAATAAAAGCAAAATAAATAATAATAATAATAATGTTGGTATTTTCCACAATAGTTGCAACTACATTGTGAGTTTGCTATTCCTTTTAACATCACTGATATACCACAGAGAGTTTGTTTTAAAAAATGGATTAGTTTCTAACATGTAGACTGCATTATTTTCACATGTTTTTCTTCCTTCAGATGACTGGGATGCTGCGGTGGCCAGTCTACTTCAAGTGTCACCTCACGTGCCCCAGGCCTTGTGGAGTAACACCGTGCGCTGCTACCTAATCTCCACACAAGATACCAAAGCAGAAATGGAGATCTTTATCAAGGTCAGTTTCATTGAAATTTAAAGTCAGCAGTTGTAAATGTTGTTTATAGGGGATATTTTGAGATTTATATAACATGTATACTGCACCTTCATAGACATGGCTGTTTGAAAGACATGTATCTGACTTGGTGTTTAATGACTGGAGAAAATTTAAAGTACAATTAACTATACTAATGTTCATAACTGGGTCAGTCCTGTGTCTATCTGAAGGAATGAACAGCTTGCTTTTTAAACTAATATCTAATCAAGTTAGTCACAAATCAAACAACATTGCTTCAGTGCTGATTAACTAAATCGTAACAAAAAGTGTAAAATGAAAACACTCAAATGAATTTTTAAAAGTGAACATTAGAAAATTACAATTTCAAATCAATAAATGAATTATTGGGATTTTAGACATTTTTCCAAGTCTAAAATCTTAACTTTAAACTGAATGGGGAAATTTAGTTTTTTTTGTCTAAAGACAAAAGTTGATTTTTTTGTCCTTAAAGCCACATTCTACTCATCACACTTCACAAGCAGCAGAGGACCTCCAGTAAAACCGAACTCATCAGAGTTTCTAACTTGCTCTGAAGCCTCAATTTTTTTTGCCTCTAATAGAGCGAACTGTCCAGGTGTGATTGTGGCTGCTGACATGTTGGCACATGGCTCTTGGAATTGCTCCTATGGTTGCCCTATGAGTGGAAGCTGTTTTTGTGGGAGTTTGGTGGAGGGATGACCCAACTTCTAAAGCTAATGTTTAATGTTCATATGATGACACTCCTTTCATCCAAAGAAATGTCCACAGTGGAAGTGGAAAAGCAAAGAACAGTAAAGTTAATGGAAAAATAAAGTTCTGCAGGAACTTCACACAAACTAGATTAAGCATATGTTGCTACATGATTAATGTTACTGTTCTCGCATCATAAAGTACTGATATATGTCTAAGCAGTTATTTGAATTGGTAGGCGCTTTCAATAATAATTTTCTTTTAAATGTCATTTGTTTTATTGATAGAAACACTCTGCGGTGTTACGGAGGACGTGTGAAGGTCTGGGCCATTTCTACCTAAACGTTTACTTCCCAGAGGAGAATGCTGCTTCATATGCTACGGTGCGGAGGCAGGAGATCGAGCGGAGTTCAATATGTGTGCTTCTTCTCAAATCCACCGTTACAAGGTATTGACTGCACATCCTGTGTGATTAAAAACTTTGGTAGGGTCAAAAATATCTTTTTTTTAAAGGAGAACAGCTGAATTTGAGTTTTGTGACAGGCAAAGTCTTCATAATAAAGTTTTGAGAATTATCTTACTGTGGTGGAGTTAAACACTGATAAGTGAAACTTAATTCATTATTCACAGATTTTATTTTGACAGCAAGTAAAGTCGACTATTCAGGACAAATTATTGGACAAACTTGGAGTGATCTAGTCAGCGATTTTCTGTGAATCTGCAATTTTCCAAATTATGTAAAGCCAGAGTAATTTTACTCCATAAAAACTCTCTCAGTACTTTGACATATATCAAACAGAAATAATTTTTGAATTAATAACTTGCCTAAACAGGAAGAACTTTGTCTGATTTAAGGTCAGACATGCAGAAAGTGTAGGTTTTTGTCTTCAGAAGTAATGGATCTTTATAATGTTGTGACAAACATCAATTTTTGCAGCTCTGTGGTGGAAGATTGTGAGGAGGCTTTTGTTAAGAACCCAGATGGACATCCGCTGGTGCTGTACCTCAGGACTGAAGAGGACAGAGGTTTGACTGGACCCATCAGGCAACTGTTGGAAAGAATTAATGCAGCAGACAAGGCTTCCAAAGTCAAGGTGTGGAGCTTATACATTAACAGAATAGAAATATATTCCACGAGGACCATCTGAAATGTTTCTAGGATTATTATTTCAGTTCACTGTAAGCTGTTCTAATTTTTGTAGTTACACAAACCATCTTGTGTTTGTTAGAAGAGGCTGAAAATGAAGAAAATGTGTCTACTTTTTCTAAACCAATAAAACACTCCTCCCTCAACTCATTTAGCTTTCCCATCTTTATATATAGAAGTTTTCATATAGTTGTTATGTTTTGGCTCACTACTGCTTTTTAATAACAGGGTGATTTTTACTAAGATTACAATTTTGTGCTGTTTCAAAATTTGCTGAAGTTGTGGTCAATGTTTTGCACTCCTGGAAAAATCTAGAAATTTTGTTCTGGGAAAGGTATAACATTTTTAAAATTAAAACTTTGTAAGAACCTTACATTTAGGTTTTTAATAGCTTCTAATATCTCACATAGTATGAGTAATACTTTTAACTTTGACCTTGCTGTTGGTCACCAAGAGTTGTTAATAATATTACAATAATATTATTCAGTGCTTATCATAATGTTTGTCATCTATCCATTACTAAATATAGAACACAATTCAGACTCATAGTCTTTCATTTCAACTATTCCCCAGGTGGTGGATCACAGCAGCTCTGCAGAAGAAGGGGCTGGCCTGATTTATGCACAGCTGGAGAAAGTCATCAAACAGGTGTACCATTATTCAGATACATTGGTTTGTGTTGTCTTATCACCTGAAGGGAGGTGTATACAGAAATCATTTATGACTGACTGTCCATGATTTTTAAACACTGAATTTGACCCTCCTCATATAGGAGTTGTTGGGTTTTGAAGGAGGAGACGATGACTCCAAGGACGCTGTCATAGATGAGGGCCGTGAGGAAGACCTGGGAGACGTGCTTTGGGATCTGCATGACGAACAGGAGCAGATCGAGTCCTACCAACAGGCTTGCAGCAGCACCACCTCCCAATTAGGTTTCCAAAAGGTACAACATGCATGGATATTCTGTTCTAATCGCTATCATTATCTTCAAAATGCCTTACAATCTATTCATTAATATCTGCCGCTCTGTGCTGCGTGTGCTGTATATAGTATATAGATCGTTTAAACGACATGATAGCTGCCCCGCCCCCCACCCCACCTCTGCTGGTGTCCGGGGGTCCAGGTTCAGGAAAGTCTCTCTTGCTTTCCAAATGGTGAGAAGATTTTTGCACAAAAAATACATTTGTCAGTTATATTGGCTAGGATCTGTTTAAACCAACTTAAAGATCCATTCCTGCGGTTTGGCTCTTAAATGTAGTTCATTTTTGGCATTTATTTGTGTTTTAGTACATAAGAATTTTAACAGATATAGTCTTATTTTTAGCTTTGTGTGCTTTTCCTATTAGACGTGAATTGTTTCATTTCTGCAGGATTGAGCTGCAGCAGAAACAATCCCCCAACACTTTGTTCCTTTATCATTTCGTCGGCCGCCCACTTTCCATAAGCTCCGAGCCAGTTCTCATTATCAAACGCCTCACAGTGAAGGTAAAGAGTCTCTAACACTGACACGCTTCAACCACAAACATGTTTTGCTTGGCAAGTAGGAGAATCTGCTTACTGTTAATATTATGTCACTTAGTTGCTGCAGCACTTTTGGTCCATTTCTGGTTTATCCATGGATCCCAGTAAGATTTTGGAAGAGTTTCCTCGCTGGCTAGAGAGACTATCTGCACGGCACCAAGGAAACATCATTATTATCATTGACTCCGTTGACCAAATAAAGGTATAGACCTTCGCTAATTTAAACCCGTCACTGAACATATTTTAACTCCACATTTCATGAATCATTTTTGCCCATTTCAGCAAGCAGAAAGACACATGAAGTGGCTGATCGACCCTCTTCCTGTAAATGTCAGAGTGGTTGTGTCTGTCAATGTGGAGACGTGTCCTCAAGCGTGGAGGTAATAACTCTGATTGCAACACTTTGAATTTATTAGTGTGATCCATAAAAGTTTAAAACTGAACTTACAGGCCCAGATGTATACATACACTCCTGTAAATATATTTGGGTAAATATCCCTGATTGAGTTGCAGAGAAACTGCATGCTTCTTCTGAAGCCATCAACACGGTTCTAGCATCATTCAGGCTGGATAATTTATGATTTCCTTTCATAATAACTAATAAAGAATGTTTAAATTGGTGAGCATTTGGTAGCATTTCTTAACCTGCACTTTTTGGTTGCATCTGTTAAAAAAACAAAAACAAACAAACAAAAAAGAAAAGATACTTTTTCTCTTTAGGTTGTGGCCCACACTTCACTTGGACCCACTTAGTGCCAGAGAAGTCAAGAGTGTAGTCAGCACAGAGTGTCAAACCACTGATTTCAGGCTCACCAAGGATCAGGTCAGACTGCTTGTTTGAAATGTTTGAGAAAGAAAACAAATGTTTGTTTTTGTAAAACCTATACATTTAGTCATTTTGTTGTAGGAAAAAAAGCTGGAAAGGCACTGCCGCTCTGCATCGACGTGCAACGTGTTATATGTCACACTGCTGGCAAGGATGATCACCAGGTCTGTTGTGTCAACGTTTTGGTTCTTTATGTGCAGAAAAAAATAGGAAAGTGAAGAAAATTGTAGATGTTTGGTTTTAGATTGATTAGATCAGGACTGACTTTAGGTTATATTTTTAACAGTTACAGACAGTTCCCTTCAAATCCTATTTAATTCTTTAAAAACTGCTTGTGAGCCGGTCTGCAATTCTTAAAACATGTAAGAATTTTAAATTGCCTACTTTTAGTATTTGTGTACGAGTGTATTTTGTCTGACTTGCTGAGAAAATATTTTCAACATTTTCGTAGACTATGCTTAGTTCTCTGACAATTTTATGTTGCATATAATTTTCTAAGAATATTTCTGCATATTTTGGATTCCTAGTTTTCAATCTGGCTGGTCCTCGGAGAAGAGCTTGGAACAGTGTCTGCAGTGTCAGGATACCTTGTCTCTGTACCGCCTGGCACTTAAAATGATGTTAAAGTTCCTCAACTCAGACAGAGAGAGACACGTGATGAAAGAGGTCAAATAAAAGTTGTTTCTGGACTTTGCTGTCACTAAATGCTCACATTAGACTGCATACTTTTTGATTCTCTGCAGAAATATTTGCATAATGTTTTGTTTTTCTCTCCTAGATGCTGTGCCTTGTATTTTCCAGCCACAACGGAGTGAGCGAATCGGAGGCATTAGATCTTTTCCCAGAGATAGAGTGGGCCGCTCTGTCCTCTCTGCTCTACCACCTGAACAGACTCTGCATTGTGACCCTCCGCTGCGGACTCATCAGGTTTCAGCACCTGCAGGTAAACAGGCTCACTGGCAAAAACACACAGGGAAAGAAAATCCAAAATGTATACAAGTGCTGTGATTAAAGAGCAGCTAAATGATGATGTTCTTGTTTGTCAGATCAGTGTCCATATTCTGGCTGGAACCTCAACATAATTTGGATTCATCCAGTTCCATGTCTTTGCAGTGGCGTCATTTGTTTCTGTTTAAAATTATTCTTCCAGTAGCAAAGAGGTCAGATTTCTGTACAATCACTACCTCTGAAGCCAGATATTTCCATGCAGAGGGATGCGGATCACGTTTGATTCATTTCATCATCGCCTTAGCACTGAGTGGTAGTGAAGTAGACATGCTGACACCTGCTGACCCATTGTGGTACTAATTTATTTTTTTAGATAAACTGTTCCAGGATTCAAGGATTTTTTTTGTACATTTCCACAGACAATTAACAAGCACATCTCAATAAAATAGAAATCCATGAAAAAGTTTACTTATTTTAGAGGTATAGTTTAAAATCTCAAATGCCACACAGTAGCGTATTTCCAGAGCTTATTTCTGTCAATTTAATGAAAAATCCAAAATTTAATTTTTCAGGTACGTAGTTTGAATAGTTTACAACACCAGACAGAAGTGTTACGTTATGGACGTGTTATCAGACGACAGCTCCCAGAGGATAGTATTTAAGCATATTAATGGTTAAATAGAAGAATAAACTGTCCTGACTAATTTTTATTAACTCAAATCTTGAAACATATCAGATAGCTTTTGTACATGGTTATCCAAAATCACTCTGTGATGTGGACTGTTTAACTTTTAAGATTTCAGTCAATCTATATAAGGTCCAGCATTACTGTGTTAATAGATGTAATGTAATTTGCACATTTCTAAAATGTATGTTATAATATTTGTGAGTGAAAGAGTTGTGTTTTTTTATTATTATTATTATTATTATTATTATTAATATTATTATTATTATTATTATTATTATTATTATTATTATTATTACCCGTTTGCCTTTCAGGCTTGTGAAGCTGTGAGGCTGGAGTTCCTGGATGGAGGAAGTGGCTGTGCTTCTTACAGAGAGAAACTAATCCATTACTTCAACCAGCAGCTCAGGTTGTGCAGAATATTCGTCCACCCCTCTGACATCTGCGTCACGTATTGGTGACGCTTCATTTCGTGAAACTCAAATCACTGTTTCAAATTTGTAGCCAGGACTGCGTCACATGGCGAGTTGCAGATGAGCTTCCCTGGCTGTTCCAACAGCAGGAGGACAAAGCCAAACTTCAGCTCAGTCTTTTGAACCTCTTTGTTTCCCAAAACCTTTACAAGAGGTAAATATTTGTGTTGACTGAAAACGTGTATAGTTGTGAGACGATATTCCTCATTTTAAGGTATTGCCTCTTGCTTTTCTTCCCCAGGGGTCATTTCTCTGAGTTGCTGGCTTATTGGCAGTATGTGGGCAAAGACAAAAGCTCCATGGCAACTGAGTACTTTGACTCCCTAAAACGTTACGAGAAGAGCTGTGAAAGCGAGGAAAGTATGACAAAGCTTGCAAACCTTTACGAAACTTTAGGTCGGTTTCTCAAGGACCTGGGCCTGCCGAGTCAGGTAGATCTTGTTTGTTTTAGTCATACTTAGAAAACTATCAACACTTCTGTCTGGCTGACGTAGATGTTTTTTGGTTTTTTTTGTCTTTTGCAGGCTGTTGCTCCTTTGCAAAGGTCTCTTGAGATCAGAGAGACAGCCCTGGACCCTGACCATCCCAGTGTCGCACGCTCTCTGCACCAGCTGGCAGGAGTCTATGTCCAGTGGAAGAAGTATGGGAATGCCGAACAGCTGTACAAGCAAGCACTCGAGATAAGCGAAAACGCCTACGGCGCTGAGCATGTTGCCGTGGCACAGGAGCTGGAGTCGCTCGCCATGCTCTACCAGAAGCAAAACAAGTAAATGTAGCTTTTGTGTACTCAAACTAATAGGATCATTTCGGGTTATTTTTATGAAGGCACTTCAGCTTTTCATTGCATGATCTAATTTGCATTCAAGACTGGTTGTTTCTTGCTCTTTATCCATCAGGTATGAACAAGCTGAGAAACTCAGGAAGAGGTCAGTAAGGATTCGGCAAAAGACAGCGCGACAAAAAGGTCAGATGGTGAGGGAATTCTACTAATACCAAACATACGAGAAACTGCAAAAGCACTCGTGTTCCCTCAACTTCAACATATTTTATTGGGCTTTTATGTGATAGAACAGCAAATAATGAGGAATTATGAACAGAAACAAAACTGATAAAAATGTTTTCCACAGAAGTCAAAAAGTCTGACTTGTATTTATATATAGATCCGTTTACTCTGACGCACTTAAATAAAATCCACAGCAGTCTTCAAAACTAATTTAATTAGTAAGTGATTCAGAATTGTGAAGTGGAAGGAAAGCTATAATTGGTTTTCTAAGGGTGGCACAAATCAAAACAATTCTGATGTGGAATGGTACTCAAACCCTTCACTGTAAATGAGCCCAGTTGAGCTTATTGCTTTCAGACGTCACGTAATTAGTTAACAGAGTCCACCTGGGTGCATTTTAATGTCAGTAAATCTACATGTTGAGTTAATGCATCAGAGGTTTATTTGAAAACATTAGAGAGAGAACAGAATCATGAAGACCAAGGAGCGCAGCAAAGCTTGTGTTGCCTTTATCTTAAATTAACTTGATAAGAAAGAAGGAGGACATGCAGCAGATGTTCCAAGATGGGTAAACTCCATGCAGCCTCAGGGACGACTGTAGCCCCACCCACTCGTTTTCCTTAAATGTCACTATTTCACACTACTTTAAGTAGGGCTATCACATACAATTACAGTATAACACTTTTTTATATATATATAGATATCGTTATTAAAAAATGATACCTTATGTAGTCCACTAGTCAAGTAAATAGGTATCATACTGACTTAATTGAACATCTTAAGCTTCCTGTGTTTATGTTTTTTTAATCTTGTATCAGTATGGATTCACATTGTTGAGGCGTAGAGCCCTCCAGCTGGAAGAGCTGACCCTGGGGAAAGACTCCGCAGACTGCGCCAAGACGCTCAATGAGCTGGGTGTCCTCTACTACCTCCAAAACAACCTGGAGTAAGACCCACATCAGTTCACCATCAGCAATGCATAAATAAATACCCAGGATGGAGTTGTAGTCTGAAGCAGCAACATTTGCCAGTATATTTTTTTTCTTGTTTTTTCCATAAAAATTCTTCTTCGTTTACCTCTCATCAGTGCTGCCAAGGTGTTCCTGACTCGCTCTCTGGAGATGCGCCAACGTGTCCTCGGCCCAGATCACCCGGACTGCGCTCAGTCTCTCAACAACCTGGCCGCGCTGCACACAGAGCGGAGGGAGTACGAAACGGCCGAGGACATGTACGAGAGGGCGCTGGAGATCCGCAGGAAGGCCCTGTCGCCGGACCACCCCTCTCTGGCGTACACCGTCAAGCACCTGGCCATGCTCTATAAACGCAGAGTGAGATGATCGAAATCAGATGTTTAGATGCTTTTCTTGTGGCCTCAAAATGTTCAACTTTTTTTGTTTTTGATGTTTGGTATTTGGTTTGATGTGTCCTACGCAGGGCAAGCTGGAGAAGGCCGTTCCGCTCTATGAGCTGTCTCTGGAAATCAGGGAAAAAAGTTTTGGTCCCAAACACCCGAGCGTTGCCACAGCACTGGTGAACCTCGCTGTTCTCTACTGCCAACTGGTGAGGCTCATCATCAAATTCTCTTCCTTGATTTACTGTACATTGTTAAAACATATTCATACACAACATCATCAGCTGATGAACGAACTATTTCAGTTTAATTGTTGTTTGCAATAAAATGCTTACTCAGATTATTATTTTTTTTACGTCTCATTTCCATTTCTTTTTGCACTTTAAAGCTGTTATTAGAACCTTCTCAAGATTCAACAGTGCAAAATATACATTTTTGTAATTTTTCAACTAAGCTTAAAATTTTTGATCAGGAGTGTTATGTTCACAGTTGTGTGCATTTGTTATTTTTGTAGTTTCAGCTGTTACTGTTTTCAGGTTTTATTGGCACAAAGCTACCTGCAGGTTTCTTTTATTTTCACAGAAGAAGCACGGTGAGGCCTTGCCGCTTTATGAGCGGGCACTGAAAGTCTATGAAGATAGTTTGGGCCGATCACATCCACGGGTCGGAGAAACCCTGAAGAACCTCGCTGTGTTAAGGTACGAAAAATACGATTATTTATCCTTTTTTTTTACTTTGCATTGCTTACATTCTTTCTTACTTCTTTTGATTTTACCTTGTCTTCTAATGCAGTTATGAGGAAGGTGACTTTGAGAGGGCTGCAGAACTTTACAAGCGTGCAATGGAGATTAAAGAAGCAGAGCCGTCGTTGGTGTGTGGCAACGCTCCGTCACATCATTCCTCCAGCGGCGACACTTTCAGTCTGAAGACGCCTGCTCCTCAACCGCATGCTGCAAGGTGACTCTGTGTACTGCTACCACTGCAGGATGGTTCGCTATAGAACAGCTGAAACTGAGAATCCCAATCTTTATCAAAAAGGGAATCATTCACTGTGATAGATACTTTATGAAGGCACGAGCAGAATGCTTTATGGAGGAAAAAGCATAGCACAGAACGATGTGTTCAAAAGCGGTACGCTGAAGGATTTCTTCCAAACGAATTCCTGATAAATTCAGGATAAAGGTACAGGTGGTTTATTGTTTGGCTTTTTTCACATTTGCTTTGTGCACATTTAATCCAAAGTAGGAAGAGCAACCATGAGCATGAACCATGGTGCATTTCAGATCATTTTTCTCTGCTCTCCTTACAGACCACAAATTCCTGATCTTATGGTAGTCTTTCTAAAAATTGATAGCCACCACTAACTGTACACCTAACTGTACACCTTTATTCACTTTTAATCCAGTCAAATTATCTCTGGATATTTTGTATCACAACACTAATATAAAGGAAAACTATTCTCATTTGTGTCATAATGTTTGTGAAACCCTCTGAAACTTTTAAATATGTATTTTCAGAAATTTAGTATTTAAAGTTTACCTCAGCAGACTTCACTATTTTTGCCTTAAAGTACCCTGAAAATCTGCCAGTTAATACTCTTATGGATTTTCATTGTTCATTTTTATGGACTTTTAATTTTTACTGTGGTAAAGAGAAAACAACACTAACATCCAAGTAAAACAGGATTTTTTTCTCATGTTTAAACTCACTGCCCTTTAATAAACAGGATCGTGAGATCTCCCTCACTTACATTGTCATGTTTACATATTTCAAAGCTCAGTTTTTTTAATCCAAACTGCATTTTACAGTGACAACTGTTTAAATATTGTAAATTATATTAAAGCACTTGTAATGTTTACCTAACCTTGGAACAAGTAAGCACAGTTCAAAACAATATTTTAGTATGTGTAAAAAATGACATTGTGATTGTTATGCAAAAAAGCTGTTGGATTTAATGACAATAAAAAGAAAACATACTTAAACATGTTTGTGCCTCTTACATTTCTCGTTTGAGATTATGTACATTCAAAGGTTTGTCTTACTATAATGTACAATGTATATCTTCTATTATTTGAATGTTTAACTTGCAACCAAAATATATATTTTTACACTAGAGTTGTTTATGACATCTGTTACATTAAACATGAAAGGTTTAAAATAATTTATCAAGTTTTTGTTCTGTACATCAGAAATATCTGACAATTTAACTTGAGCGTGTGCAGCTTCTGATTACACTCTAGTCATGTCGTAATGTACAAATATGTACTGAAAAATGAATCAACCAGCATTTTAGAGATTAGATTGAATCTAATAAATACTTTATTGAGACAGCATTCAGTAAGTAGCAGAAAGACATAATTGAAAAGTTTAAGGATTCAAAGTAAAATTGTAATAAACAGATTAAAAAGCAGCTGCTTTTTAATTTGGGGTGTTAGACATTTTGTGAGAATCTGATGTCATCCCAAGTGATATTTCATGTGCATGCAACCAGTATCATGCACTGTATATCTTTAACCTTCAGTTTATTTTTTTCATATTTGGACTTTGGGATGGGAATGTAAAAAAGAAATGAGTAGAGACGAAAAAAATGAAATATGCTGCAGAAAAGAGTCTTCAGATCACTGTCTACAACTTTCTCATCTGAGCCATTAAATCTTCCAAGCTCACTTCAGTCTCCTCCACGGTGTCTCCACTGGCCTTTTCCTGGTACAAACACAACAGGACATGAATGTCAAAAATGATTTACAGGTAAATACAAAGACTGAAATGTACAGAAATGGTCTCTCTTTTGCGCCATTAAGGAACTGAACCAGTTCCTATAGCTGGTGGAAAGCTGAAGGTAACTCACCCCAGTTGGAACGGTGTACGCCACAGTGATGCCCTCTGGCAGGTCAGGCACAGCCCCTGAAGCAGCCTGTAACTCGGCGTCGCTCACTTCAGACACCAGTTCGATACCTGCACAACCGAGATGGGTGTGTTTACTGTCAGTAGCTTAGAAAGAGGAAGGACAGCAGCTAGGACTAGAACCACCAGAGCTTCTGCTGACCCCATTCGTTGTCCTCATGTATGATCTCTTCCTCCTCCGGCTGCACAGCTTCCACCTTGGGCCGCTCCGCTTCTTTCTTCTGAAGACAAAAACACCACACAGGTAGAAAACTGTAAGCTTTGCCGACTGGTTAAAGCAACTAGCAGAAGAATTCACATCCCCGCATTTCCATTCAGGTGGTGTGAATGTCGATGCAAAGCACCAGTAAAAGCGCCAAGCAGAAGTTCTTGAGGATCTTGAGTCAGGTGTGCTAACCTTGAATTCCTCCTGTTGCCGCCTGCAGTGGCGGTCATTGCACTGTGGGTTGGCCTTCATGGCCATGGTCGGAAAAAAGTCCTGCATGGCGTTGTATCCGAGATAGTAGCTGACCGTGCCGAACTTCAGGAGATATCTGAAGAGCGAAACATTACATTCACGTTTCTCCTTAAAGTCTTTTGTATTTGTAAAACCACTTCAGGTTTCATGCCAGACAGAAAGTTGACTACTCACTTGAGGACATTTTGCACCAGGAGGCCTGCAACCACACCCATAGTTGTTGGCAAGCTGGCGGCACATACACCCTCCCGCTTTAGGGTTTTCTCGTCAATGTTGGCGGCTACCACCAGCGGAGGGGCACACTAAGCGGATAAAGTCCACATAATCTTGGTGAAAAGAACAATATTAATGACAAACGTTTGCTCCTGCTCCTGCTCCTGCTTACGTACAGCAAAGCAAGCCGTCTCTCCGGGAATTATGAGCTGGATGTGTCCCGAGACGGCGTTCTCACTCACGCCGGACTCCATCCAGATCTGACCCAGTTCGTTACAGGCCTGAAATAAAAACACGGAGATGTTACAATATATGAACGTCTCGTCCTGTCAGCCCTCTTTGTTCTCACGGTGAGGCGCTTACTGTATTGATGGCCATTCTGGCCTCAAAGTTATCCACACAGCTCAGAACCAAATCCACTGGTTTTCCTTCTTCTAACCCACCGTGACTAAAAACACACACACAAAAAAAACATTCACAAACAAGCCTTTGTGCGTACAAATCTGTCAAGTGGGGAAACCAACCTGATGCGATCCATGAAATGTGTGAAATTGTCCAGTGTTGTGATGTTGTAGTTATGGGTTTCAAATGCCACATCTGGATTGATATTTCTGTTGGGTGGGGGGGGGGGGGGGGGGGTAAAAACTGATAAAGATAGGAGAAACAGGCAGGGAAGCTGTGGATGGGGGGGCAATATGTTACCTGAGTGTGTGTTCTGCTGCCTCCACCTTACTCAGCCCTGCTTGGTGAGGCTGGAAGAACAGTCTGTTCATGTTGGCCAGCTCTACTTTGTCATAGTCAAAGAGCAGCAGCTGCAAGACCAACAGTGAGACGGTATGAAGGAAGATGGAGAAGTAGCCAGCGCAAATGTAAAAACACGGGAAGGTTTTATTACCTTACCGATGCCACACCTAGTGAGCATTTCAGCCGTTACGCTGCCGACGCCTCCGACACCAACTACAGCTACTGAAAATGTCCGGATTCTCTGTCAACAGAATCCCCAAGTAGTTCAAGAACCCAACTGGCAGAATGCGAAGTGAAGCAAATACAATCTAGTTGAGTCCAGTCATAATATGCAAAGCATGCATGATAATACAGCATTAATAATAATCCTACTAGGATTGTATAATAATATTGATATTGTGATATATATCAATATTTTCTTTCCTAGAAAATAAATCGATATTCATCTGCAAGTATCGTAACATCCAACTATCACCTTGCTCACTCATTGCTTGCTTCACATCAGGTCATCAGGCTTAGTGATTCCTTCAGATGTTAAGTGTCAAGGTTTAAAAGGTATCAAACTATTCAGAGCAGGTACTTGGTGCATTTTATTTACTTTAAAAATGCATGTAAGCTACAGTTTGTACTGTTTCAATTAAAAGAAACATGTTTTCTCACCACTTCTTTGATTAATTTTGTCCAGCTGTCGACTTTAATTCTGTGTCCATGTCCAACCACAGCCAGGTATTGTGTAGTTGGTGCTTTTAATCAGTTTTCAGTTAAATTAATTGAATCCAACAGTCACAAAATAACATCAAAATCACTTTGTCCCTCTAAAATCTTTCAGAAAATTGCAAAAGTGTATTGTATTGTATCATTTGCTGAATATCGTGATATATATAGTATGGTGGGTAGAATATCGTATCGTATCGTGAGATTATTGTATCACTACAGCCCCAAATCATACGGATGTGGAGGTGTCAGCATCAGTTCTGTTCCTTTGTTTTCTTCATGTTTATCTTTAGCAAAACCATATGTGAACGGGAATAGGATCAGCCGAACACAGAGAACATTTTCTATGAAACATCCTACCTCATAATCCTCCACGATGCCCATTCTCTTTAGAGCCATGAGGCGGCTGAAACAGAAAAACAGCAGAGATTAGTTTGTGGTCTGTGGGAATCCATTCAAGAAGGCGGTGAGTCACAAGGCATCGCCTCTCGTTACTTTTTTTTTTACTCTTTCACAAATATAAATAAAACTATGGGAAAACAAAAACTGTGAAACTTAAATGGAAAAGTCACCTGTACGGGTTGGAATCCACTACCTCGGCGCTCATCTTGTCAATTTTGGGTCTATTGTGAGCTTCCTCCGCTGCGCACTGCCTCTGCTTACACTTAATCAGTTCGTTTTCCAGCTCCCTCACCCGCAGCTTCAGCTCCTCCACCGTCGCCATTGATCCTGTTCAAGAACGGCGCTGCAGTGTTGGTTTGTGAGCCAAAGCAGAGGGAATGAAACCACGCTGAAAACCAAAACAGAGCAGAGAGAAGTACACGTCTTCTTTTCTTGAATCAGCTGTCAGGAGATGTGCGTCGGTGAACAGCGTCCGTGCGGAAAGCGGACCGTCAACTGTTCCGACATCCATGGAGATTTTCGACGAATTATCCTAAGTGTTATTAAAATATTGCTTGTACCAGTCAATATATTAGTTACGTTATTATAAGCTATATTTGTGGAAATTAGGTCGATTAGATTTTTTTTCAGGCGAAAATAAATTGCATCGCTGAAGTTGGCGTCTGATAAATAGCTTCCGCCTCCACATTTGTATAAAGGGCTATTTCACAGTTTTTTTTGTATCAACTGTATTAATTGTAATTGAAATCTGATTAGAAACTTTTATTTATTTGTATTTTTTAACACTTTGGACATCTGAATATTTACATCAGTAAAACCTGGACTGCATTTTTCTGTAATAAAAACATAATAATAATAATAATAATAATAATAATAATAATAATAATAATAATAATAATAATAATAATAATAACAATAAATAAGGGATTTTCTTCACATTATGAACCCTATAATTATTTGTGGATGAAAAAAAACTGGCAATGGTCCTGCCTTCATTTGTTTGTTTTTTTTGTGTTTTTTATATTGACGTGTTTAATGTGGTTTCTCTAAACCAGAATGGATTTTTCTTTAATAGTCAAATAAGAAAATAAATTAATATTAATAAAAAGAAAATGATCATCAAATAACATTAGATTAAAAAAAAGATTTTAGATAGGGTTGAACATAAAAAAAACTGCAAAAAAAGAGAAGAAATATTTTTCACTACTTAGATCCTCGTTTAAGACTACAGCACTGAAACTGCCTTCATTTTTCATAAGCAAAGTAAATTATTCACACATCCCAAACAACGTGGCACATAATCCTTGAAGTAGTGATTTGAAGCTTTGAATAAGAAACCAACTTCAGCCCTGTGAAATGTTCGTCCAGTCCGCTGAGCTCAGCAGTCAGGTAATGATTCAACTCAGTGCTGATTAAACCAGAAGACTTGACCTGAGACATGGAAGACCAACTAACACCTGTGCGAGAACAACATAAGTTCAGTGTTGGCAACCTTCAAAGATACCTGTATGAGAAGACACTGGTATCTCAGAACGACACTCTGACCGTGAGACAGTACAGGTAAAATAACTAATTCCAACTGTCTGCTTTCACTTTCCCAGTCACTAATGATAAGAATGCGAACTATATCCTTTATCTGTGCAGCGCTGGCCAGTCTAACCCAACCTTTCTGGTTCAGACACCTTCAAGAAGTTATGTTCTCAGGAAGAAGCCCCCCGGGGAGCTGCTGCCGGGGGCGCACAAGGTGAGCTTTACTCATGTTTAGTCAATCACGTTCGCAACAATGTTTCGAGACTTTAAACACCACATTGCACGCAAATTTGCTAACTTTCTGGATGCAGTTTTGTCTTTTTCCAGCAGAGGGCAGCAACACAGCCCTATTTAATTTGTAGATTACTGGAACAGTGATGAGAATCTGTTTTATTCTGTCGATTTAATACTATATTGTCATTAAAGCCATGCTTTATGTGTACAGTTGGTTGAGGGTTTTTTTAAGTGAAATAGTGGTTTTTCTACTTTTGTGCACAGATTTTAAAACTTTATTCTCAAAATATATTTTTAAATAAATCTGTATTTTCACAATTAAGTGTGCAAAATGACACTTAATTGTTTTGTATTGTTGTTTTTTATTTTTTATTTTCTCCAAGCAACAATGAGATATAATGGCTGATATTCAGCTGTTTGACAGCATTCAGCTTATTGGTGAAGATTGTACTAACAATTAGTCTGGTTAAAATCTTTATCTGGTGTGTCGACACCCAAAATTTACCTTTATTGTGTGAACAACCCAAATGTGGCATTAAGCGCTCAGAGGGCAATTCATGCTGCATTCAGTGGTGCTCACCTGTGTCCGGACATCCTGCAGGTGGACAGAGAGTACCGGGTGCAGACGGCTCTCTTCTCTGCCGGCTTTCCCGTTCCTCAGCCGCTTTTGTTCTGCAGTGAGGCTGAAGTAATAGGAACAGATTTCTATTTGATGGAACATGTAAAGGTAAGCGTTTGAATGCATGTACTGTACAACAACATATGCATTCATTTGATCTGTTTCACACAGTCCCTTTCAAGCATTTTTTTTCTTCTGTTTTATAACTGTGCGCAGCTTTGTGTTGGACACCTAAATTCACTAAAATACATGAAAATGTATGGTTGTAATATGATGGAAATGTTCAAGAGGTTCAAGGGGTGCGAATACTTTTTGCTGCAATGCACTCTATGTTCCACACAATAACATACCCGTTCGGTTTATTTTTATCTGTTTTGTATGTTTTATCATGAGCAGGGCCGCATTTTCAGGGATTTTCAGCTCCCTGGAATGAGTCCAGCTCAAAGAACGTCCGTCTATACAGCTGCAGTGGAAAACCTGGCAAAGCTGCACTCACTGGATTTACCATCGCTGAAGCTCGAAGGGTTCGGGAGAGGGCCGGGATACTGCAGGAGACAAGTTAGCTAAACTCTTTGTACTTACTAAGCTTCCTTAAATCTGTAGGTATGTAGTCAGATTTGTAATGTAAAAAAATTGTTGCTTCATTTTCCAAGGTGTCCACTTGGACGAAGCAGTACACAGCATCAGCCCACAGAGACATTCCTGCTGTGAATGAACTCTGTGATTGGTTGATGAGAAACTTGCCAGATAAAGATGATGAGGTCACACTCGTCCATGGAGATTACCGACTTGACAACTTGATATTCCACCCAACTGAGGCAAGACTTCCTAGAAGGTTGTTATGACCGCAGAATGCATTTTTCAGCAAATACCTCATTGGTTGTCCTTTTTCTGATCAGACCCGAGTGATGGCCTCGTTAGACTGGGAGCTGTCCACCACTGGGAGCCCTCTGGCAGACCTGGCCTTTTTCCTCGTGCCTCTCTACTGCCCCGCTGGTCTCAACATTAAGAGCTTTATATTCAACCTTAAAGAAGTAGAAGGTAATGCAATAATTCACGCATTGTTCATAATTAAAAAAAAAAAAAATATATATATATATATAATTTTTCTCTGTGTAGGTATCCCATCACCTAGTGACCTGATCTCCATTTACTGCAAGTGTCGGGGGATCCCATCCGCATCCTTGCCACCGTTGAACTTCTACTTGGCTCTGTCTCTCTTTAAAGCGGCTGCAATTTCTCAGGTCTTCCACCACATCTAGCTGTGCAAACACACTTGCCCTTGTGATAGAACTAACTTGGTGTATGTTATATGGCCACAAATTTCAGTGTGTAAAAAAAATGAAAAAGGATGGATGACTTTTTAAATTTTCAGAAAAGAAAAAAGATCTTAAAAGTGTGAGATGCATCTGTATTCAGCTTTGCTGAGTCAATACTATGTGGTACCACTTCACTGTAGATAAAGCCGCAACATGCTCAGGTTTTTTGTGGTGTGTTAGTAGAAACTGAAATTGTTCCCTATTCTTTTTTTTTTTTTTTTTGCAAAATCGCTTATTGTCAAGCATGAGTGAAATGTTGCCTATGCTCTTGATATGATCTGATGACACGCTGTGTTCAGTTACCTTTCAACAAACTCTCGGAAATTGTCGACTTTGGCGTGGAAGTCTGCTGGCATAGAGGCGGATGTGGTGCATTAAGCGTTGAAATAACACCATAAAAGCCCACATGCAATTAGTAATTCATATTTATCTCCTTGGCAACTACGAGGGCTTGGAGAAGTAACTGCAAAGTTCACAAGCCTCAACAGGTGTAGCAGTTTCAAAAGGTAGAACCTTTTGAGACATTGTTATCTAGATGCACAATGGTAGGAAAATCTGATGAGGTAGCACAAACTGTCAGTACACTGTTAATCTTTATACACTCATAGACTTCATAGACAAGGCTTCATAGGCTTCATAGACAATAATGTTTAATCTCTGGTTGTTGTCCTTCAGTGTGAAATTATATTTTAACAGTCAAAAATGCTTCAGAAAGAAGTAATAGGAAAAAAAAAACAATATAAGTTGCACCTGACTTATAGTAGTGAGTCGCAGGAGTGATCAAAATATGAAAAAAGGGCAACTCAGGAATATACAGTAATTTGGTAAGCTTTGAGTGCAGGAGCTTTCACTTGATTTTATTTTGGGGTGTCAGACTAAAAGGGGTTGAACACAAATGCAAGACACACTTTTTAGAGTTTTGTTTGTAAAAAAAAAAACCCAAAACATTATGTCCACTGAGTATCATTTATCCCCCTTTTTTACAGCTTTGCATTTGTTTATCATGGCTGTAAACTGCAAAGACAGTATATGTCACTATTAACCTACTTTTTCCTTTTCTGTCATCGATATTGCATAACATCCTCTCTACAACGAGCATTAGCATCCACCCAACTGGTCAGATACGTTATCCGTATGCATCGCCTGGTTATGTGACACTTGGCATATAAAATTGTACCACACATTGCATCCAAGCCAGTCCTTGAGTTACACCCACTTATATTGTAAAGACAGTAGTGAGTCTTTTGCATCAAATTATTATTTTTCTGTTTTATTGCAGGGGATCTACGCTCGTTACCTGCTGGGCAACGCCAGCGCGCCTGATGCAGCTCAGTATGGCCAGAATGTCGAGCCTTTGGCTAAAGCGGCGCTGCAGCTAGCCAAAAGGTTAGTAACAGTCATGAAATGGAAAAAAAATGCACAGAAATCCACATATTTTAAAAGTCGTAATTCAATGCGAGCCCTTCGGCGGACCGGCCACCCGTCCAGGGTGACCAAGCCTCTCGCTGGACACCAGCACCTCCTCACAATCCGACTGGAAATTCATCCATAATGAACGGATGGATAAATTTAATGTGAACAAACCACTATAATTACAACCCACCACGGCTGACATCAACAGGCTCGTTACCAGAATTTGTTGTTGTTGTTGTAGGTGAGAATGCTAATCGAAGCCACGTGCCGACCGATCTTAAGCAAGCCGGAGTCGGAGCTCGGCACTCAGCTGTTGCGCCGAGTGCATCCTGCCAACCTTTCACATGTTTCCGATGTGTTTCCTGCCAGCCCACTCGCAGGTCCAACAAAAGCCAGGCTGTTCCCTCAGACTGCCAAAGGCCAGGCTGTGCTCCAGCAGGTTAAAGACTTCATGCAGCAGTACGTGCTTCCTGCTCAGCAGGTCAGTGCCAAGAGCTCCAGCGAGGACAGGGCGCATTTTATTTGCTAAGTCAGACGCTTCGTTTTGACGTGGGAAAATTTGACAGACCAATTCATCTGTGCCACGTGGATTAGTTAATTAAATGGAGAAAACCATAAGTCTGTTGATTGTTTGCTTTTTGCTGCACACAGAGGCCTCTTTGTTCACTGAACATCAAAGAATTTCTACTGAACTTGGCTTTCTCGTAAAAGAACTGGACAGTCCAAAACAAACCAACAAAATGCAGTTTAAGACTTGAGCAAATTAACCTTTTTGTATTGCATGAGAGAAGAAAAAAAATCAGGATGGAATTTTTTTTCTCATAATGCAATTATGTATTTCCTCAGGAAGTTGCAGAATACTACACTAAACATTCCCAGTCTCCTCTGAGGTGGCACTCTCCAAAGATAATAGAGGATCTAAAGGTAGGCTGGAAGAATATACAGACTCTGTTTAATGTTTTTATTCCAGTCCTTTTTCACCAGATCTTTCATCGATATTATTACCAAAGTGTTTTTCGCCATGGACTCAGTCTAGTGTCATTCATTCTGAATTATTCCAGATTGGTAATACATGTGGTTCTGTGAGTGCAGGAGAAAGCCAAGCAGGCCGGGCTGTGGAACCTGTTCCTGCCAGCAGTCAGTGGACTCACTCAGTTGGATTATGCCTACATAGCAGAAGAAACTGGCCGCTGCCTCTTCGCTCCCGAAGTGTTCAACTGCCAAGCTCCAGGTAAAAAAAAAAAAACAAAAAAAAAGAAAGCAACTAAATAATGTCATATCCTGAGGTGTTT
Source organism: Micropoecilia bifurca (assembly GCA_903067075.1). Classification (NCBI taxonomy): domain Eukaryota; kingdom Metazoa; phylum Chordata; class Actinopteri; order Cyprinodontiformes; family Poeciliidae; genus Micropoecilia; species Micropoecilia bifurca. The sequence continues at coordinate 28,190 of CAEGAF010014230.1, forward strand.
TCTAGATATATGGGGCTCATAAATGTCACAATCATTTATTTATTGAAGTTACACGAATATATGATATGCATGCAAAATACATTTTCTCCTGTTGTCACAGTATTTTAAATCAAAACTCAACCTGCTTGATCTTTTTCGCATTTGTTATGACACAAGCACATCTACAGGATTTTATGTGACTGACGGCACAGAGCAAGAATTTTCATTCTACTGTGATGTGGAACGAAAATTACACTTTTTGTTTTTACAAATAAAAATCTGTGAAGTCTGACTCGCAAATGAATGAATGAATTAGTTTTTACACGAGTAGCACAAGAAGAAGAGAGTTCATAAAATTCGCATACACTCGGTATGTGAACATGTACAAATAGTAAAAAGTGCAGCGCATTTATGGTGCTTATGTAGTCTAAGTGCAGCAGTGTAGCAAAAGTTCATAGTTGGTCTGTGACCCACATTCCTGAAATGACAGGAATGTGGGTTGTGAAAGAGGGAGGGAGAGACAAGTGGCAAAGGTCAACAGGCCTGGACTCGAACCCGTGACGGCCGCATCAAAGACAGCAGCCCTCCTGTCATGGGTCTCATTCTCTATGCCTGCGCCACTGCCACGCCCGGTGTCACTCTTTTTACATTCTCTGTGGTATTGTAGTCAAACCTCAGTACAGCACATGTTATATACACTTACACCCTTTGTGGCCTCTTTGTCAGAATGTCCATAATCCACAGAACTAAGAGGTTTTTTTAGATTCACTTAAGGGAGCTTTTCTGCCAAGATGTGAGGTTGCCTAGTATTGAATTGAGGAAAAAAAAATCAGCAAGAAGAAGCCTGGCTGTTGTGTTGGGAGGTTCAGAGTCCTTGAAGATTTTTATGTCATCAACTCCTCTTTAAGCCTGATATGTGAGCTGGGAACTGGGAGTTTACCTCAGCAGTGATGGAAGTTTTTCCTCATCCTCTCCAGAGCTTGTATATTAACACTCCCACATCACCTGTCTCTGGGATCCCAATATTTCTCCCATAACAAGGAAAAAAATCCACTGTGATTTGCACAACATACATCATTTTTTGTTTTGTAGGGCAAAACATCCATTTTTATGGTCTTATCTGATCCTGAGCACCTGCTTCCAATGTGTTTCCCCTCCATGGCTTATAGTAAACTACAAATGAGACTCTTCTTCCTGCCACTCTCCCCTGAAGGTCTGATTTGTGAACTACGACACTTAATAGTTACAGATTCTCCCATCTGACCTGTGAACTCCTCCAGAGTCCATGAGCCTCTTGGCTGCTTCTCTCCTTAATGTTACCCTGGCCTGACTTGTTTTTGTGGAGAGCCATGTCTCGATAGGCTTTCAGTTATACTAACCTACCAAGACATGGGAGTATTTTTTTTTCAGTCTATTGACTTAGTTAATTAAAAAATATTCCTGATTAAAGAACTCCTCCAATAGAATGGGTTGTAGAAGAAGCTTGTATAGAAACTCCATTAATTATGTTTTTCCACAGACACAGGAAACATGGAGGTTCTCCACATGTTCGGCACCGAGGAGCAGAAGAAGAAATGGCTGGAGCCTCTACTCAGCGGAGAAATCCGCTCTTGCTTCTGCATGACAGGTATCGATATGATCAAGTATTTATCGGCAAAAGTGCTAAAAAAGAAATAGCTTTGAAATCTTCTTTTTTTTATTGCAAAGTTTCACCAAATAAAATATGTAGAAAACTTTTAAATTTAGCTCATTTATGCTGTGGGGGAAAAAATCTGAGGTTAAGAAATAATTTATTCTAATTTGTTCACGACTTTATTAATGATATGCTTTTAAAGTGAGGTAAAATGAAAATCTGCGATTTCAACATGCAGTCCAAGTTATTCAGTCATGAGTTAAATTCGATTAGGTGGTTAAATTCTTTTTTTATTTTTTGCATATGCAGTCACTCTGTTGGATTGAAGGCCATTTGCAGTCAACAGATGCGTTGTTAAAAAAAACAAAGCATCAATTAACAGCAAAGGTCAAACCTTCTGGGATTAATCATCAACATTAAAGCTTCTCCTCGATTTATGTGGTTTTGCAGCAACAGTTTCCATTGCCTGAATATTTAGACTCAGCCATTGTTTATTTCTGCTAATGGGAGCTGGGAGGTTTAGTTTAGTGCTCCCTGTTTTACTGGCTAATTGTTGAGATGAAAATCCTACAAAATTCATCTGGATCTACATAAAATAGATTCACAATACATGGTAGATTTTTAGGACAGAGGGATTGACAGTAAAATTGATGTATTTAGAAATTGGTTTGCATTTTAAACTTTTGGACACAATATTCCCAGAAGACTTTATCTCTTTGTCTTCGGGGCCAGCCTCTCTTCTGACAGCTTTAAACACAGATCCTGGTGTCCAAATCTGTCCCAGAAGCCTCTTCCTTCTTTTTCCTGGTCTTTCCCCAAACATTAGAGATTAAGTCACACACTTTTGACCTTGGCCGTGAAGATTTGAAATGTAACACAACAGGAGAGAATCACGTATTTGTGTGAGAGAGGAATTTGTGTGTGCAATGAAGCATTCAAACTTTCCTCTAAATGGAAACCAGATAGTTCATGAGCTTCACGTTGTGTTTTGATTTGGGAGTTTTTCCCCTTCGGGCTGAAGGATCACACTTCAGTTATTTCCCCCTTCTTTTGATTTCTCGATTGCAAACGCATTCGCACCGTATCACTGCACTTCACTTATTGTCACTTTCCAGCCATGAATTTAAATGTACATTGAGATTTTATGTGATACATCATCAGAAGAATAAATTAGGAGATATCAGATATGTGATTTAAAATAAAAAAGTATATTACTTTGCAAATAAAAATCTAAAAGCCCAAGCAAACCCCTCTTTGCTTGGATGCTTTGAAACAAAATCCACCTGTATATAATCTAATCTCCACGTAAATCCAGGTGTTCTGTGAAGACCTCCAAGGTCTGTTAGAGAACAAACAACGTCGTGAAAACTGAGGCACACAGGGTCGTTTCCAGTCTTTGAACATCTTACAGATCACCGTTCCCGATAGGATTATAGCTGCAGTTAGCATGATTAACACATAATGGTGTTTGTGGCTCAAAACATGAAAAATCTGAATGGGTTTTGAGGGATCTGAATACTTTGGGAATAACCTGTTCTTTGTAAAGCAAGGCGTGAACACAAATGTTCACAGCTGAACTCATAAAGACTTGGAAAGTCGAAACTCCTCATCTACTCCTACAAAATCCTTCAGCTTCTTTCCACTGGATTCGTGTGAATGGTTGCGGTCTGAAGCGAGGTTATACCCTGGGCTGCTACCGACACTGTAAATCTCCCGTTTCAAAACATCACCTGCCAGTGGCAACAAACACTGAGTAAATCCCATCCACATCCTTCCCACGCTGCCTGGAAATGGCGACACGCCACTGCCAGAGGTGAATACAGAGAAGGTGATCATCCCTGTGGTTTTTTCTAAACACAATTGTTTTTTTTTAAATTTGTTTCTTACGGGGGGAGGAGGGAAGTTAACCGTTATTTAATTCACCGGATGACGTGGGAACATAAATCCCACGTCATCCGGGATTTTGGAGTTGAGCATTCGGTTTTATTTATATTTCCGACTGCGGCCTATGCTGGAATCTGAGCTCAAAACAAAGACACGGGAAAACTCTTAAAGTCTCGTTGACTCATTTTCTCCTATTTTCTCACCACCAGAGCCTGATGTTGCTTCCAGCGACGCAGCCAACATGGAGTGCAGACTTCACAGAGACAAAACCACCTACATCATAAACGGCAAAAAGTGGTGGAGCAGCGGTGAGTACGTCAAACGTCATTTGATCCTCTATAAAAAACGGTTTCTGTCCTGTTCGGGAATCAGAATGCACCCAGAACACTTTGAGCTTAATAAACACAGAACAAGTAGTTTTATTTGGAATAACAGAGGTCATTTAAGAGCCTTTCATAAATGGAACAGACTCATAAAACAAGAGAATGTTTTTGCAAGTATAATCCTGAAAATTTTATTGTCCACCCGAAGGTTTGTCTCTGAGAGAACAAGCCATAGATGTAAACAAGATGTTGTCCATGCTTTCTAAGCGGAGCCTTAAAGAGATGCATATGAACTCAAAGTGCTTTCATATGGACCATAAAACTTATACAGATGACTCATACAATGCTTATTATATAACATAAAACTTTTTTAATGAGCTCAAAAGTGTTGAATGTGGGTTTTTTTTTTTGTGAAAAATCGGCTTTTAGTTTGCCAGAAGATAAACATGGTAAAAGGTCATGGATTCCAAATGTTTTAAAGAATCTCTCTGTGTGAGTCAGGGGACATAAGTGTTACCTTTGATGTGAGTCATTCAAAAGGAGTGAAGTTGGTTAAAAGGCAACACGTTTAATCAGTAAATGTTGAAAAGCTTCCAAACACTGCCTCCATTCATTTTTTATTTAATTTTTATTTGTATGATTCTTTTTTTAACAGTCGGTTTCCAATTGGCGTTTAAAAAAACAAACTACATTTTAAATACTTACTGAATAAGAAAATGCTGAACAGGATGATGTCACACAAGGCAACACCCAACTATTAATTTGAGAACAATTAATAGTTGGGGGGGAATTATTGTAGTAAAACAAGACAAAATGCATTCAGCAGCACCTGTAACGTTTAAACCTCAAGTATGTTTATAACAACGCCCTTAACAAACTCCAGCAGGCTTTAATCTACTTCCCAACCCAAGCCAGGTGCAGCAGCTTTCACATATTGTGGCAGCTGTGGTAGATAAAACTTTAAAAAAAAGTTTTTATTGCGTCAGCAGAAACCCAGTAGAAATATAACCCTTGTATTAAAAATGTGTTTATCACATAGGGAAAGAAATCCCATGTTGAATAAATGATTTTTTAATTCACAATTATTGGTGCGATTAATAATATATTTTACTTTATTTAGTGTCCAGGAACCTTTAATTCTGACCGTCTGTTTCCCTGGAGCGTGAATATGATGCAACACTTTTCAAAATGGGAAAGATAATAGAGCATGCCTTTCCATTGCTGCAGAATGTGATAAGTTTGATGAAAGATACTAAAAAATATCTAATCTGACCATTTATTTATTTATTGTTTTGTTGCATTAGTAAGGCTAATGATGTATGTCCGTTTCTGACATGGATGTTTATCCATGTCTTTAGAAATGTTTTGGCTTTTCAGCTCATTACCAGCTGAACAGATGTATTACCTTATTTGCCTAAGCAGTTTTGTGATCATTTGTATCATTCATATTTGGTCCAAATGGCTAGTACAGCAGGTAATTTCTTCTACTGTCACAATTCAGCATGTAAATTTAAACTAAAAAGTGAAATATTGCAGCATCTCTTCTGGGTGGATTGTGCGTTTGACACAGACTGTCAGCAACTCCTCAAGAAATATTTCTTCATAAAAAAAAATACTGAAACATTTTTTACTAGGAAGTGAAATCTGATAACTTTGTTAGCACCACACAGCTTGCTGGCTGCTTCACAAGACAGACATTTGGGAGCTAGGATTTAATATGCAGCAGTGTTACAACTCCTTGTCATGTTTTTTCCCCCAATAGTAAAATCATCACCTGTGTAGATGCATCTGTGTTTCTTTTTGTACAGTGAAACTGTAGCTACTGCCTTACAAAAATGTACAAGTATATATATATGTTTAGCACATTTTTACTTCACACCGATAATATAGATAATATTACTTTTGGAAAAGAAGCTGCAAAAAAAAAATGGTGAGACTAAGTGGAAAAAGTCAGACACAGTAGAATTACTCCTGCAAGTGTTTTACTGCATTCCAGTAAAGCCGATGTGTGTTTTAATCCATATGTCAGGAAATTGCTGCTAGTAAACATCTACTGGCTCAAACTTGCCTGTATGTACAATCAGAGCATCAATTAAAGTTTTAAAACAACTGGAAGTTTAGCTAACAAGGCCGGATGAGAATCCACGTCGATGTTGCCACCACACACAACGAGGAGGCTGGTAAAAATAAAAAATAAAAGAATCTACAGAGCTCACTATTGCACAGGAACAATTGGCATTTCTTTGGCACAAAGTTTACATAACAACTATCATAGTTGTTATGGAAACAACAATAACTGGGTGTGTCCCTTGTTTATGGGAGACTTGCCAGAAAAATCCTTCTCTGTCCTACCCGTCACCTTCACTAATGTAAATGTGGAGTTTGCAAACAAGTATTTTGATTTTTACAATCACAAAAACTACAGAATGAATTAATGTTATTATAAATCATATTCCCTGTTTTTTTGTTTTGGGGGTTTTTTGCCGATGTGTCTGACCTGAAAGTTTTCCTCTCGTTATCATGGAAAACCTTCTGTTGAATTGCACTTGAATTCTCTCCCCTGAACTTCTTTCTTCTTGCCATCAATCCACAGTTTATAGCTCAAGTCTGTCACACATCTGCGTTGACATTCTCCCTTCTAAACCTTCCTCCTTTTCTTGGATGCAAAATGTCCTGCGATGGAAAGAATTTTGTGATGTGACGAAGATCCTCTGCCAGCATGAATATATCTTCCTGTTAGCAGGAAGAATGTGGGTGTGCTGATGGACGGGTTGTTGCTCTCTGCGACCCGTGGTTATTGCTTTAGAACCTTTGATTTTAAAAAAAAAAGTAAAAAGTTTTTTTTTTTTTTAATATATATATATATCCCTATGAGTCATAATATCCAAACTCGGATCTGTTTGACTTCACTAAGTAGGAAACAAGACAAGTGAAACTTGACAGAGCTGTTGTAATGTAGCATAATTCCAAGGTAGTGTTGCTGTGGTCGGCTCATTGTTTCCAGTAATCGATGCTGGTTCCTCAGCGACGTGGGACGGGTGTGTCCCAGAGAAATCTACTAGGGGGATTCTTTGGTTTGGGTTTGCGGGCTATTTTTCCATAATGAAACAAAAAGGAACTTCCTTAACCAAGGTTTCATGGTCAGACAAAAAAACAGTTTAGTTTCTGTTTCAAAAGCACGGCTACTTGCCGTAGAAATACACTCCAGGACTTAAACCTATTAGAGTTCCTCCAAACCATATGCATGACATAAAGATGCAGTTTTCACCTTCACCATTTCCCCCTGAATCTGTTAGACGTGGTTTCTAAATGAAAGGGTGCACAGAGGTTGGCAATGCAACTCTGTGGTGTGGAAGCTGTATAATTCTGTCCCGTGGGCATGATAATGCACTGAAATTACTCCCAGGCTTGCTATCTGTTATCTTCATGCTCTGGGGGTGGGCAGGGGAGTTGGGGGGTTGGGGGGAGGGGGCACCGTTACACAAGCAAAACAACTAAAAACTTTGCAAACCACATATTTTTCTAGATAGGTTTTTTTTTTCTTTCAAACTGTAGAATTCTGCACTTGTTTCTTTTTTTTGGAGGAATGAAGCAAAACACTCACCAGAAGAGAAGGACCATGCATTTCATATGTGGTGCGATTCTTAAAGTTAATCTCAATTTTTCCATTGGATCCTTTATTTCATGCCTTTACTGTCGCTTTAATTTAAATCTTAAACCTCTGAAGTGAGAAAAAAAATCTCAGTTTTAGTTTGTATTTTATTAGGATTTCATGTTGTAGAGCAGTACAAAATAGTAACAGAATAAAAATACACACAGTAGTTTTCCAGCTTTTTATAATAAACAATAATATCTGAAAAGTGTGGCGTGCTTTTGTTTTTTGTGCTCCCCCATGATTGAATACTTTGTTTGCTGCAGTTGAGTCTTTGTAAAATTGCTCTAGCATAGTGAGAGTGGATGGAGAGCACCTGTGAACATCAGTTTTCAAATCTCATGTCACATTTCCATTTAGATTTGACTGTAGGCCATGTGAACCCTTCAGTTGAAGCAGCAGGATTGTGGTTCTGACTGGATGTTTCAGGCGGTTCTTCTGAGTGCACAACGAGTCTCACCTCTTTTTGCAGTTTCTAGCAGGTCTTTTTCCAGTATAGCCCTCAGTTCATCCTCCTATTGACTCTCCCCAGCTTTGTGACCCTGCTAAAGAATAACACCCAAACAGCATAACAGCTCCATCTGACGTTCCTCCACATGTTTGCTGATTTCCTACATAATTCTAGTGAACTTCAAAACAGAACGTTTAGTGGCTTTTCATCACCAGAGGCTTTTTTCCTGCCTGTGCGGTTGATGCCTGTTGCCAAGAGTCGCCATAGGCTTCTTGTCATCTTCTCTGAATAATGCTCTGCTTTGTCCCAGACAGTCCCTTTCTAGATAGGTTTGCAGTTGTGCTGCAGTCGCTTTTAATTTTCGGATGACGGACTGAACTCTTTGACATGTTTAAAGTTAGGGATGCTGCTCTGGAACCAGCTTCCTTTCTGACCCGTCTGCTGTTCGCTCCTCATGAAGCTGTTTGCTGGTTAATGTTCTCTAAGAAACCTTTGAGGCCGTCACAGAAGACGTCGCTTTTATACTGAGATTAAACCGCATACAGGTTGACTGAATTTACTAATTGGGTGACGCCTGTAAGCGGCTCAGGATTTTAGAGAGAGGTTGCTTTGCTTTTCTGATTTTCATTTGTAAAAAATATTTTTTAAATTAAGGTTTTGCTCCCCTTGCACTAATCTACATCACTTACATACATACAGTGGGACAAAGGTGATAATACTTTTGCAAGGTACCATATCTCATCTTCTTGTAGTTTTCTACTATGGAGTTTTGTTTTATAAATTTGAAGTTTGGCAAAAATACATTCAAAGACTAAACATCTGTCTTTGATGTAAGAACCAATGTTCTTGAAGGATTTAGATAGGCTGACTCAGGTGGACTGATGGCCACTAAACACGCAAACAAAAAAAAGTAAACGGCTTGTTTCGTGTCTGTTGGAAGTATCTGAGTTGGATTTTAAGAGCAGGCTTTGCCAAGACAAACTTTGTTGTCAAGCACAGAGGCTTAAACAAACTATTAAGCATTGGACTCTGGCCACCCGGCGCTCTGAGCCAAGATGTGATATGTATCAGGGTTAGTCTGGCATTATCGTGCGTAGTGGCATCATAAAAAAAAAGAAAAGAGATCTAGTGGGAGGTTCTTCTCCGCTGCAAATCATTTGCTCTTTAAACTTTACTTTATTGAAATAAACAAATATAAATGGATGAAAAACAGCGGTTAGGCTTTAAGCTCCTCTAAGGAACATGCGACTTTGCTGTTTACTGCTCTAATAGCATGGAAGGGTCCTTCCTGCTGTGAGCTCTCCTGTCTTTGCTTGCCAAATGTTTTTCGACTCAATGGGTCACCCACTGTGCAACCGAGCCATCCGTCATCCCAACCCAAAGCCGCAGGATGTGATGAAATGCGACGCAGATGAGATTTTGGGGCTGATTGTAAAGTCGGATTGCAGTTGTTCTGAACGGTTCCCCTGAGCAACTTGTGCTTCAGCTGCATTTAATTTAATTGTAACAGATGCACGTCGCTGGAGGCTTTGTTCTTTTATTTAAGAAAATACATAATTTCTACAAAACACATATAGCTTAGTGCGTATAACGCTATGTTACATCATTTTTTTAGCCGTTAAGTTATGTGCGGCTACTTCTGTCTAGCTTGTATGACGGCTAATGCACGTAAATATATATCAAGTAAATAGGCATATAGTATCAGAGAGTTTTAGGTGTGCTTGTGGTAAATATCTGTTAAAAGCCTTCAACGAATTCCTCTTTTATTACAGTAGGATAATCACATGCTGTAAAATTAAGAATAGGGTTTCTGCAAGGCTCTTAAAACACTTTAATATGACAATATTAGGCTTCAAGAAGTCTTTAGCAAAGTCTTGATAGTGACTCAGTAGGTAATGGAGTGCTTTGCAATCAGAAAATTGTGGGTTAGATTCCAGTTTCCTTGTGTTGACGTGCCCCAGGGCGACACACATTATTCTAAGTTTCCCCATCGATTTGCTTATCTGTAAATAAATATGTGGGTGTTTGTGACTAAAGGTTATTGAGGGGTGGTTTTGAATAAAAAAACATGAATTCAGGCTGTTTAACATTTTACATTTAAATGATTCGGATGTAAAATAACTGTTTTAAAAATGTAAAACCAGTTAATTTATGAAAATAAAGTATTTCATGCCCAACCCTCACATTAGGTGTGAGAGCACTTGTTGCATGCCAAAAAAAAAATCGTAATGATCTTAAACATGTTCTAATTTTGAAAAATAAGAAAAACCGATTATTAAAAATAAGAAAAATACTATTAGTTCAGTTACATTCATCCATTGAGTCGAAATGGTAAATGTGCAGAGTTTGGTCAACTTTGCTTTAATTTGAATTGTGTGCTACCTCTGTGAAAATGTCACAGTATGAATCCTGTTTTATGGGCAATGATAGTTTGTGCCATAAATATTTCTTAGCAAGAGATTTTTTTTTCCTCAGTTTCTTTTAGTTTGAGAATACGCTACAGTAATAAAAAATAATTTAATTTGAGGCTTTTGACGCATATTTACCAAGAGTGCCAGTAAAGATGGCTAACACTGTACATGCTAAAGTCTTAGATAGTGAATGTGCTGGTGTCCTGGTCCTCCGAAACAGACTGAGACTGGTTCTGGCTCGCTGAGTGGAGTGCGATCTCCACCGCTGGCTCCTCGTTGACTTGCCTCGAGTGTCTTCCAAGTCTCTGTCCAAGGTGCTTGGCAGCCTTCAGGACGTGTCCTCTGAAGGACGACCCGATGAAGGCATAAAGGACGGGGTTGATGCAGGCGTGGGTGAGCGCCAGGCTCTCCGTCACCTGCCGAGCGCGGTCCAAGCGCTTGCTCATTTCGCAGTCCGTGACGAGGTGGTACATGATGTCCATCGCTCGACATAGCTTGACCACGTTGTAGGGCAGCTGGGTGAGCAGGAACACGGCCACGACGACGAGGAGGACCCGGAGCGCGCGCCATTTCCGTTCCCTGCGCACCCCGGCAGCCGTGGTTAGCGCCCGGCCTATGCATGAGTAGCAGACCACCATGACCAGGAAGGGGACGAGGAAGCGGAGGATGACCTCCAGCAGCTCCAGGGCAGCTTTCGCAGGTTGGGCCATGCTGGTCGGGTAGATGGCCGTGCAGCTGGTTCTGTGATGGGAAGTCTTCACCGTGGAGAAGATGAGTTCAGGAAGGCCAAAGAAGCTGGCTAAAGCCCACAGTGCCGCACACACCAGGATCCACTGCCTCCTGACTCGGGTACCCGTCCCAGTTCTGCCTGCTGAGTTCTGGGCCACCGCCCGATAGCGATCCACGCTGATGCACGCCAGCAGTAGCATGCCGCAGCTGAAGTTGGTGCTGTAGAGGAAGGAGTTGAGTTTGCAGCCGGCCACGCCCAGCTTCCAGCCGTGGACAGCGTCGGCGGCCCAGAACGGCAGGGTGAAGAGCAGCAGCAGGTCTGAGATGGCCAAGTTGAGGATGCACATGTCAGTCAGGGTCCGGAGTCTCAACTTGGATGTGTAGACCACCACCACCAAGGCGTTCCCAGCCAGGCCCACCACCAGAGCCAGGGCGTAGATGATTGGGAGGAAGACGCTGCCGAAAGAACGCACCGATTCTTTCTCGCAGACGCTGTGTTCATAGTCGTATTCATAAGTATCGTTGAAACTGATATCCGTATCGTCACTGGTGTAGAAGTCTTCCATGTTTCCTGCACATGAAGAGAGCAGAATTTAAAGATGTGTTTAGTGAAATAGGATAAATACTCACACTCCTTAAACTTGCTCTCATTTTGTCAGAGTTGATGGAAAAGCCTATATAGACTTAAATACAGGTCAATATTAGAGAAAACAAAATGTAGGACAATAACCCTAAGCACACAACCAGAGCTACAATACAATGGTTTTTTTTATTATTAATTAGGCTGCTGTTCTGGATTTTATTTACATGTATCAGGGGGAAAAGAAATGCACACCACACTTCTCAGAAATCTAATTACCAAAAAGGGAATTGACAAAACCTTACATCATTGTCCTTCCACTTCAAAATTAGGTTCTATTTAGTGTTGGCATGTTACACAATAGTCTCAATAAAATACAAGGAAGTTGATGGGGGTGGGGGGAAACTTTAATTCGTTATAGGGAGATGAATACCTTTGCAGGGCTCTGCAAGTGGTGAAACAGGAAATGGGAATTCTGTTTGGGTTCAAAGGAATCTTCCCTGCTTTTCCCTATAGTCTAGCCTGTCGTGCATGTGTGTGGGCTTCAAGAACAACAGTAAACGGATCTCTGCAGAAGGCGATGAAAGAAGGCAACCAAGCTGGCCTGAACAGCTTCTAATTACCATTTGAGTTTGCTTAGTTTGCATGCAGCGAGCGACGCCAAGTGATCCGCAAACTTCAGGAAACGGCGGCTTCTGATTTATTGAATAAAGTAATACGCAGTTAATCTGTCTATAGACTTTTACTTGTACAACCTGTTGTGCAAGCTGATAACATCTACTGTGGGGTATTTAAGATGGCAGGTTTATATCTGTTAACAGTGCGGCTTGTTTTTTTTTCCCACATTAGTGTAATAGTGGCTGCAGGGGGCAATCCAAAACTGACAGGAAATGAGTGCAGCAAGGGATGAAGGTGACATGCAAACTCTTTTCTTTTTTTTTCTCTCCCCTGCTTCAAACCCAGGTTCTGGGTTCTGTCACACAGCTTCAACAGGACATCCCATTATGTGAGACTTTTGAGACATATTGGTTGTGATGTCAACGCCCCGTTTCCTGACACTTCAATGCACAATGTGTCTGGACAGTCTGACTGCCTCATACAGTAAAGTCTTTGTTAACCTTATAAGGCTGTCATCATTTTTAATAAGCTGATTTCTGATCATCTTTAAATAAGCTGTTAGCTTCCAAAAAATAATCCTACTCATTTAACTCCTTTCTTCTTCTACTTACTGATCAAAGATTCAAATCAGAGATGGCTATATGATGTTTTCATGGAGTACAAAGTATTTGTTTTAAAATGTTGACTGCACATAATTCATCAATTTTAGAACAGTGTCCTGCAGCCACAAATGACTGATGCAAAATGTATTTTTTATTAAAAAAAACCGTGAGGCAAATATGTATAAGTTATGACGCCCAGTACATAAATTGTTTTAAGTGTATTTCTGTTTGTTTTGAAGCCGTCATACAATCCACATCCTTTTGGGTTGGTAAATATGAGCTATAAAGGACCATTGATACCTTCTGTATCAATTGTGATACAGAAAGAATTTGAGAAATCCATGATATTCACCAGCAACATTTTTTTACTACCGACGATCATTTCTTGAATCAGCATTTAGAGTAAAGAGAATGATTTATGGGGCGGATTGTGTTCATCTAATTTGATTCAGTCACAGCAAGAGTTTAATAACCTGTCCACCCCAATTACGAGACTGATGACATAATTCCCGAGGGAGTACGGGTATATGTCCGGATCTTCTTTTCTTTTTCTGAACGCACTTCTCGCTGAGATAACGGGAGTCTTGTTCCCTTCATGCAAAGTGTCCAGTTCGGTTACATAATGAAGTGCGATGTTCCGAATGGGAGGAGTGACAGTGAATGCAGCAGATGTTCTTGGAATAACAGAATAAAATGCCAAGCATTCGCCACCGTCAACAGCTGCGTGTCACCTATGGCAGGTTGAGACTTGCTGCCATTCTTTCAAAGTGCTTGTTTTATACTTTACAAGCAAATTACAGAACAATTGTGAAATGTTTTAAAGGTGTTTAATAAGGAATCATCATAAAAATTTCCACTTTTAATTTTGCATTAAAATTATGGGGTTTTTTTTACCTGTAATATGTAGATACTTCTGGTGTTTTTTGGTAAGTTCAAGTAATGCAAATATCTTTTTTTTAACCTTTTTTAAACCTTTTTCATATTTTATTCCAGCTGTCTTAATTAAATCTACTTTATATAAGATGTTCTGTTGCTGATGCTTTGGTGTGAAGTTGTAGCATCAACATTCTGAATTGATTTTGCTCTGAAAATGTTTTTTGCAAATGACAAAAACACTGGGACTTCTCACCGCGGCTGCATTTGTGAGGTCATGATAACAAAGCAGACTTATCATGACTTCATTCTAAGTTTAATAACATCATAAAATCTTCGAAGCAGGACTTTGACTTTAAGTCCAACTGTAAAACAAACTCTTTACTATTTGAATAAAAAACAAGATTAATTTCTGTGCTAAACAGTGTCTCAGTCAGGAACATAAAAACAGGATTTTGAATTCAGAATCAACAGAATAAACTAGCATAACCAAGCTTTTATACTATTACTCTGTCAGCTTAGAGCTAAATAGGTTGAATCAGAAAATGTCTTACCTGTTGTCAGCAGTTTTTTTTTTCTCAGAGTGGTAAGGATTAGGAAAACCTCTGTGAGCCGCACACAAACTGTAACTGAGTCCGGAGGAGGTGCGTTAGTGTATCTCCAGGACTAACGTGACTAATCTGTGCTGCTCAGCCTGCCCTCCTCCTGCACTGACGGCACGAGGAGCATGTCCCCTCTCCACGTAGCTCTCAGTGTGTGTGTGTGTGTTTGCGTGCGTGCGCGCGAGTGTCTGAGTTTGGGTCATTTCCTGAATGCATAGTTTGGATGACTCATAATCCCACAGTTTTTGTTTGTTGGTCCGTGCAACACATTATGCAAGGACAAGTGGAGATTTTCATTCTTTTTAGATAAACTCTAGTCTTTCTTTTTCAGGTTTTTGTCATTCAGAGCAAGGGGTCTCAGTAGGAGCTTTGCTGCGTCTGTGAACGTATGAAGGAATCATTTCTTAAAAAAAAAAAAAACTATTTAAATCTTTTGTATTGTTCATTGTCATAGTTTTGTGTGTTATGCATTAGCAGTTGACAGCAGGGTGGGTGCGGCTGCCACGCAGTGTCACCTATATTTGCTCTATATTTCAGGGCTAAATTACCTCTGTTGCATAGTTTTCTTTATTGATTTAAGGCATGATGGCTCATATCTGGTTCAGGCAGACAACACACAATGCACAATTCCTTGATAGGAATTTTATGACTTGGAACAAATGCATTATTAAATGTGAATACAACATATTTTAGAGAGTTGTTTATTTGTCAGGAGTCTAAAGGATGAAATTGTAGGAACATGTTGGTTTGTCATAGCTGATATTGCCGTCAACATATTCAGCAATATTATCACAAATAATTGGTTTTCTGATATTATCCAGCCTTGATTAAAGATTGATTGATTGATTGTCTATATCATAAAAACTGATGTTTTTTGGCTTCAAGTGACCATCTCGTCTTTGTGAGTTTAAGGGTTGTTACAGTCCAGAAAGGAACTCATGAATGACCAAGATGAAAGCAGTTGCATGTGTGAAAGACCGGATCTTATGTATTTGCATGCATTACACTATTACTAGCAGATCCGTTTCAGACGCTGTGAACCCAACACTGTGCCAATGTTTGCTTGGTATTTTTCTCTGTCTGCTTCCTCAGAAATTCCGGATTGTTTTTTAATATCCTTCAGTGCCACATTCCTCGTCTTTCCCTTCCTCATGTTTGCACAGTGCAAACAAACCCAGAAATTAAATAAACAGCTAAATATGAAAAAAAGAAGAAAAAAAAAAAGATTTTCCTGACAACTAAAAAAATGTCCTTTTGAAGGATGAGTTAGTGACTTAAATAAAAAAGAGTAATATTATGACATGTCTGGGTGTCAGTGCTGGAATCTGGAATGTCTGTTTTCATTCCAGTGTGGATGGGACATGTTTGGGCATGATCACCTTAGATCGGGGTCCATGTGACTCAGGTAAGGGTTCAATGAGAAAGCTGAACCTGCCCTCGGGCCAAACAAGCTTTCCTAGGTGTTTTTTTTTTTATTTTTTTGTACTGGGTGGAGCTGTTTGTATATTTTGCTTTTGTGGTTACGAGGTTGGTATGATCAGTTATTTTGACTTCTTTACGGTTTGTTTAGTAACTACACATCTGTCACAACGAATTGGTTGAAAGAGTTTGCATGCCGTCGTGCTGAGTTGACCATGCCGTGATTTCCATAAAACACTCTGGTCTTCTTGTCTGTTCCAGTCTGGTGACCATATGTCTTGTCCTTAGGGGACAGTTTTTCCAGCTGGGCAATGATTTAAACAGGAAGTCAGGCTATCAGTCCTCTCCATGTGTACATTAGGCCTCCTGGGCATGACCTGAAATGGACGTCTAACCAAGGAAATTCCAAAGCAATCTGTATTTTTTTTACCCATCAGCAGTTTGGAGTCACGCCTCTGAGGCTGTAAAAAGCTACAAAAGACTAAATGTTTTTGGTAAACATGGCAACGAGACAGAAAAAACCCCTAAAAGGATGGCATTTTTTTCAAAGCTTACAATGAACAAAATAAAGAAATCCTTCAACATTTTGGAGACCGTAACAATAACAGCGCCGTGACCAAACATGAAAACAGGAAATGCCTAAAAATCAAAAGAAAAGTGCTTCATATGAAATACTGTCTTTTTTACTTTTGGAAAATTTCTCACCCTTTCTGGAATAATGCATTTTTTTTTTTTTTTTTGCTCATATCACTTTTTTGTAAAATTACAACTCCAAACTTTAATGTACTTCATGATATGATTTATGAAACACCCAGTTGAAAAGTGCAAGAATCTGAAAAGTGTAGTTCACTTCTGTATTCAGTCCCCATGGATCAATGAATTGGTGAACTTTTCAATAAAATTACAGCAAAAGGTTTTTTTTTGTAGTTCACTTAGAGGTTGATATTTTAACGTTTGAGATTGAATTCTGCAGATATGGGTATTAGGAGTTGTTTGGGCTGGGTTTTATATAGGGGTATCAGCCTGAAGGGGTCTGAATACATATGCATGCCACACTTTTCATATTAAGAAATCTTTCAAATGTCCACTGAGGTCATTCATATCTCTGCATTCACTCTTCAGTTTGTGACATGCTGAAGATTCCTATGCTGAACCTTAAAATTCAGCACAGAATAGTGCCCTCTAGTGGCAGTATTGAAATGCAATTTTTAGGGGGGGAATTTTTGAGTCAAGAAAAGAAACTATTTTTGTTTAATTTCAAACAAACGTGGTCTGTTCCCAATAACAAGCTAAAACCCCAAAAGAATTCAACTGCGGAAATGTAAATCAACCTGCGGCTTCCCTGGCTGTCGGGGCCGTTAATCTCTCTCGAGGCTCCATCCAAGCTCAGCACTTCCAAGGGAACAACAAGGACTGTTTTCCAGGCACATTCAGGTCACGGAGTGGTTAAGGTCGTGGAGCGTGGATGGTTCAGCTCGTCTTTTTTGTCTTTTTACTTTATTTCCTGGTCCACCGCGATGACGTGACTAGATATGTTTGTGTGCTCTGTGTTTTCAGGTGCAGGCAGTGCCACATGTAAAGTGGCCATCGTCATGTGCAGGAGCAGCTCTGAGCTTGGCCACAGCAGGTCAGCTGGGTTTTCAGGCGTTTATTTTGTGACTTTTTTTTTTTTTTTTGCATATGCTTCACATTTTATACATGTCTAATTAGGCAGAAATGATCAAATTTTATTTCGTTCATAATTTCCAATTTGTTCTTAAATGGTTTTAGCTTGTTTATTGTTTTTTTAGACCAAAACTTCATGTTTTCAGTACACCATGTGAGGTCTTAGGTCATAACTAAAATGAACTTTTCCTGATTGAAGTGCATTTACTTTTAAACACTAATCTTCAGTGTTTATCCGCATATTTATATTGCATAAGACATGATCTAAAAAAAAATCCTTTTCAGATTTGCATCTCTCTTGTCTCTACAAGTATTAATGGAAACAAAATCTATTAACGGTCACACCCTCGATATAAAACACGTTGTCCTGGTTTTCAACTTCAAGTTTTAAGTTCCAACACACACCCAACATTTTTTGGCAGAGTATTGATGACACATTGCCACCAGCGGTAACAGCTGTGAAATTGATTAAACCTTAATATAAAATCTAAAAATGGATTAACTTTGGATAAGCTTCATTATTTAAGGCCGTTGTTTGAACTTCTTTCTCAGGCACGGCCAGCACAGCATGATCCTCGTACCGATGGACACGCCGGGCGTAAAGCTCATCCGGCCACTCACCGTGTTCGGACATGACGGTTCGATCGTCTCTCAGTTTCCCTCAATTTGCTATTTGAAAGTTGAACCGATGTGATGTGGTTTACAGATCCTCCTTGTTTCTTTTCAGATGCCATCCATGGTGGCCACTTTGAGGTCCACTTTGAAAACGTGCGCGTCCCAGCTTCCAACATGATCCTGGGTAAAACAAAAAAAAAAAAAAGAAGCTCTCCCGTCTTAATAGGAGAGACACCTTTTGAAGCCTGAGAAACTGATTTGTTTTATGGAAGAGAGAAAGTAATGTCGGCCTAATAACCTTCCCCCTCTCATGTGTTTTCCTCCAGGCGAGGGCCGGGGGTTTGAGATCGCTCAGGGGCGTCTGGGTCCAGGCAGGCTGCACCACTGCATGAGAGCCGTTGGCTGCGCCGAGCAGGCGCTGGAGCTGCTGTGTCGGCGGGCCGCTTCCAGGCGAACGTTTGGGAAAAACCTTTACCAGCATGTGAGTGAGTCATGCAGGCATTTCCTTCTGCTGTCAGATGACGGCAGGTTAAATAAAATTGTGTTTCTGTGATGTTTAAAGGAAGTCATCGCCCACTGGATTGCAGAGTGCCGCCTGATGATTGAGCAGACCCGCCTGCTGACCCTCTCCGCTGCTCACGCCTTGGATGCTCTGGGCAGCAGAGCCGCTCGCAAGCAGGTGACACTGTTGGTAGTTTGTGGTTCTGGTTTGCATGAGCAGAAATATTAAATCCCAATCTCAAATCCACATGAAAAACACAAACATTAAGCATGTTCTCCTCTACTGTAGTTAGAAAGGGTTCATACTTGGACAGCTGTTCAGGATGCTCATTAACTTTCTAATTTGCAAAACTACTTAAAGCCCAATGAGTAGCGTAGCATGCTAATGTCAGTCTGTCCTCTAGATTGCCATGATCAAGGTGGCAGCAGCCAGGATGGTGTGTAAGGTGGTGGACTGTTCCATCCAGGTTCATGGAGGCGCAGGAGTCTCAGGGGACTTCCCTCTGGCGCAGATGTAAGTTTCTTTCTTTGCATAGAAGCACATTCAAGTGGTGATTTGGATGATTATGGCTTCCAGCAAATGAGAACCCGAAATGTATTTTCTTGGATTACATAACGAGTTTCATTTCAAGATGCATTTGTTTTATTTCGGATTCAGCCTTCTGATTGTAAGTCCCTCTCGTTTCCCAGGTACTCTTATGCACGAACTCTGCGAATCGCTGACGGACCCGATGAGGTTCACCTTTCTTCCATTGCAATACTGGAGCTGAAGGATCAGCTAAAGCAGACGCAGGCCAGGCTGTGAAAATGATTTAATGTTTCGAACTAAAAAATTCCAAAGTCCATTAACTGTATCGACAAACGGTGATCTGCAAACGTGATAAATGAAGACTTACCTGTGGAGTTTGAATGATTGATGTAATAAATTGCAGAACTGTGAGGCAGTTTTTAGGTGATTGGGAGTATTTTTGTGATCAGATCTTACGATGTGGGTGAAGATAAAACTGAAATAAATCAACGCTGCTTTTATCAGTCATTGCTCCAGACATCTTAAAAATGACACTTTTGTTTATTAGGAATTCCTTTTAATGTGAACTACAAAAACAGAAGTCGACAGCATGAATGTAAGACTTTTCCTCTCACACTACATGGGTGTGGTCTACCACATGGATGATTTCCATTGTAAGGTCGAGAAATTAGGACACACAAACACATTTTTTTTTAAATCTTTACAATATAAAACAGCAGTGGCCCCATCTACCTGATACACCAGATGGCAACCCATGCAACACCCTCCTCTCTATGTTGTCCTTTTAACCTACAGCCATCGCAGATCTTCAGCTGCCAAATCAGTTCACCTTTAAATCAAACGTGGCGCAGAGATGGGTGGGGGGGGGGGGATGAGAGGGGCTGGTTTACGAGCGAGAAACAAAAGACGTCAGTGTTTGCTCTTCTTCGATTTCTTGTGAGATCGGTGGGGGGATCTAGATCTGGAGCGGGACTTCTTGGTCGACTTCTTGGGTGTCCTGGAACGCGACCGCCTCGATCGCTTCGGTGTGCGAGGTGAAGATGGAGATCTGGTGGGATGATTAAAGGGACATTACACATTTAAGAGTTTCTAAAAACAACTCAAGTTTTAAAAAATCTCCCTTAACAATACGATTTAATCTAGCTGTTTCAATACACTTTAAAAAGAAAAGCTTTATTTGTTTTCAAGCTCCACCTTCCTGATTGGCATCTCGAGATGCTGCTTTTTATGTTTCCACTTAATTTTTCTCTCTGAATGCAGTAGAGATTATTAGTAGTTCAGTCCCTCTTGCAGTATGTATGTAAACTTACAGTATGTATGTAAAGTCACATGCATAACTAAGGACAACTTCAGAGTAACAAATTAACCAACAATCTTATTTTAGAACTGGACGGGGAAGACGGAAAACCAGCTAGAACAAATATTTAAATGCGGTGTATGACGTTTACCTCTTGGACGATTTTTTGTTGCTGGACCGAGGAGAGTCTTTATGGGACGAGCGAGACGATGTGTCTTTAGAGTACGACCGATCGGATCGCTCCGATCTCTCCGAGCGCTCCGAACGCGGCGAGGACGACCGGCCTCGCCTGCTGCCGCTCCGCGACGGGCTGGGAGAGCCGCTGTGATGCCGCTTCCTGATTGGAGGGGGAGACGCGTTAGTCCAGCTGAAGCTTTACTTTTAGAAATCTGACTCCACGTAAAATGTCCGCATCACCTTTCTTTCCTGGTTGGTGTGTCGTCCTTCTCCTTTTCCTTCTTCAGTTCTTTTAACCGCGCCTCTGCTTTCTCCTTTTCCTTTTTCTCCCTTTCTTTCTCACGCTCAAGTTTCTCTTTTTCTTTCTCCTTTTTAAAAGCGCGACAAAAGAAAGGAGTTTCATTATCATGTCCTGTATCAACATATCGGAGGTAACAGTAACTGAGGTCCTGACCTTCTGTAGCAGTTTGTCCCTGTAATGTTCCACCTGCTCCTGGATACTCTGCCCAGGCTTTTTGGGCCTTTTCCCAGATTCCAGCTCATCCTGGAACTTCATGACTTTAACCTGTTGTCGAAAATGTATCACACCATGACATCCTGCTGCTATGCATTCTCTTCCCTGGCATAATCTCCTTGTCTTTAATCGTTTTTGTCAGCAAATAACCAGGCCAAACACCTGGTAAACTGTGACAACAGAATCATCTGCAGAGCACAACTTAAAGAAAACAACTAAATACAAGCATTTGATACAGCCTGATGGAGCATGTAGGAGCCAATGTTCATTGCCAAGTAGTCAGAGATCCCGAGCAGCAAATGTGTAAATACTGTATGTTACTGGGAACTACAAAAAATTATCAGTATTTACAACATTGTGCGTCACACAATGACTGTTTAAATAAACCCTGACATGCTTGAAAACAAACAGTGCCAAGGGAATAAAAATAATGCCATAAACTAACAAAAATATAATGTTGAATTGCACTTTTTAGGTTTATCAAAAACATTGTAAAATATGAACAGGAAATTGTTTTAAAAGTTAAAGGTAATATAATGTACCGTATTTTCCGCACTATAAGGCGCACCGGATTATAAGGCGCATAGAATAGACGCCACAGTTATGTTGCCACCCGTACGGTATTGAACGGGACATGATTTGTTCCGTTCATTACAAATATGGATGTCTAATAATAAAAAATTGGTCCCGAGTTCTTTATATAGCATCTGCACTAGTCATTGTT
>CAEGAF010014279.1:0-10731 GCA_903067075.1 Micropoecilia bifurca
GGAGGGACTATGTCTCTCGGCTGGCCTGGGAACGCCTTGGGGTTTCCCCGGAGGAGCTGGAAGAAGTGGCTGGGGAGAGGGAAGTCTGGGCCTCCCTTCTGAAGCTGCTGCCCCCGCGACCCGACTCCGGATAAGCGGAAGAAAATGGATGGATGGATGGATGGATGGATGGATGGAAGGTAGTCCAAAAATTAGTCAGAAGATTAGCCCAACAGTTTTGATTGATTTGATGGAAATATTTGTTTTAGCTGCAGAGCCATCCTTGATACAGCTGAAGCATACACAAAGGAAATGTTTTGTCACTTCATTTTAGAGAGTATAAAAATGTATTTAGAAAGAAACAAACTGAATTGTTTATCCAGATGTTTTAATATATTTCTAATATTTTATCACAAAGGCTTAAGTGGTGACATGAAATATCTGGAGAGATGGCAGATTTTTTTTAAATCTAATTAATCTTCAGATTAAGTGATTAATAGAACAATTCTTAGCTGCAGCACTGTATGTGTTCTTCATACAGTAATGGCATCCTCCCTGAAGAGTGTTTCTAGTGTGACCTGATAACAGTGAACATATGTTGAATTTGGACTTTCCGGCTGCTGCAGATCAAACTCAAATCTGATTCTTGTTAGCATCCACTTTATCACTGGATCTTCATTGAGTTGTCATAATTATTTTCCACCAGTGAATCTGGTGTCAAAAAGACTGTGAAATGTTAGTATTCAAAATAACAATCCAGTCGATTAACTGATAAAAAGTTCAAAGTAAGTTTAGGTTTTATTTTGCTTTCATCTATTGATAAAATGATGTTGAATTCATTAACCTTTTTTACTTTTCACCTCTTTGGGTTTTTGTTTTTCTTAGGTGCTGTTGCACTCTTAATCATTTATCGATCTCTGCTTTCCCAGGGCAATATTTCCAACTTTCCTCGTGTTTGTAATGAGAAAGGCAGGTCCAGACATGTCCTGTGTTATGATTGGTCCAAGGCTTGTGTATGTGTGTGTGTGTGAGACAACAAAATTGTTAGTGTGTATCACCATCAGAAATAGGAGCCTTAAGGACCATCTGCTCAGAGAACAATACCGCAGCAACAATGGCAGATTTTGATGGCTTGCTAAGGAAAACCCTGGAAATAAAATAAAGTTAAAATAAACTAAAACTTTCTTAAAAGAGCTGTCTTCCTCTGGGAAAAGATATGAGCATCAACATCATTGTGATGATGAGTTACTGTCAGTTCTCAGGAGAAGAAACAAGGACAATCTTCACCCTAAGAATGTGGAAGAACAGCTGGCAGAGTTATTTTCACACAAATACCATCAATGAAAGATTTAATAGGTCTCAGCCAAGACTCGGGTTCTTACAACAGATTATAACAGACCTTCACCATAGGTCGTTTCACAGAAAACACAATGACAGTAAAAAGTAATGGTGGTGTGTGTGCGTGTGTATGCATGTGTGCGTGCGTGTGTGTTTGTATCTGTATCTGTATGTAAACTTTGATAGGGTTCATGGGGATCAATTGGGTTTATGGAGACCCTGTTTGGCTAGGACCTCATTTTGTCCCCATAAACCCACTGATCTCAACATCGAAAGGGTTTATGGGGACAAAATGGGGTCCTAATGTAGTGAACCTCATTTTTAGGATTCAGGTTAGTTAAAGTGTGGATTAACTTGAGGTTAGGCACAAATAGTTATGAATGGATTAATGTAATTAATGGAATCCAATGATGAGTTACGAGTTTAAAAATACAAACTAGGATGTGTGCATTAGCGTTCATATTTTTGCTTCCTCTAATTGAAATGCAGGATAAGAGGCAAACTGTGTACAGAGAACCTTCTGATGGAAAAGCCATGGTGGGACTATAACAGACCTCTGTATAAATAAATGTTTGCACACCTTAATGAACCGAAAATGTTATTTAGAAGAGGGCAATTTTCCTCCACAGGGTTGTGAGAGATTGATCATACTTGCAGGAAATTACGACTTCAGTTTATTGCAGCGACTAAGCTTGGTTTTACACGCTGCTGAATCTTTTGCTGTAGTTACTATTGACTATATTGGAACATTTTCCCATTGTGGTTGATGGGTCAGTGCAATTTGGTTCAGGACGTGAGTGGATTTTTTGTAATAACCTTATCTAATAAAAAATGTAATTTGTGTTTTATATGTTCATATATAATGTCGGCTTTGTTGTCCTTGGGGAAAAATCAGAACACTGTCCCCACAGACAACCATCTTAAAAAAATAGATATTTACATCAACTATACTTTTTTCCTTACTGTCAGATAAGGAAAAAGATTTTTAAAACATTTTAGTCAGTATTAAGATTACCAAAATAATCACTTGCAAAATTTAGTAAAGTGGATGCATTTTAAGACAAAACCTAAAACATGCTGCTTTTCTTTTATAAAATCATGAAAAAATTCATTATCACAACATATAATGAAGAGGACGGGTCTGTTTTATCCTTGTGTTCAAT
This sequence comes from Micropoecilia bifurca, assembly GCA_903067075.1. NCBI lineage: Eukaryota > Metazoa > Chordata > Actinopteri > Cyprinodontiformes > Poeciliidae > Micropoecilia > Micropoecilia bifurca. Next base: position 2,481 of record CAEGAF010014279.1, read on the forward strand.
TTCCAAAAGCCTGAAGCTGTTATGTATTTTCTTTCAGACAATTAGAATGCAACAATTAATATATACATTGCTCAGTGTATTACTGTGTGTCAGTGCAAATAGCTTTTTGTGGTCTGTATGGCTAAAATGTTCTATGACAATACTGTTTACTTACAATTTATCTTCTATAATTAGTCTGGGAATGTTCAGCCATCACACGGTTGAGGAGAAGATGGTGTCTTTTCCCCAGAAATAAATGTTTTTTAATGCAAATTGTGTGCATCAATCTGGGAACAAAAGCAAACGATCTTATGAAGATGATATGAGAATGTAGTTATCAGTAAAACCAATCTTCTACTGACTGACTTCTTCCTCTTTGATTAGACTTCCAGTCCACTTCAGAGTTTAGTATGACTAAATGTATGACTAAAGTGTGAAGAGGAAAAAACATTGCATATCTTTTTGCCATGTGCAATAATTTTGACTAATTATTTAGATTTTAATCAGTTAAACCTTTTAGCGCAAGTAATCGCAATTTTTTAAATGCATTTTACATATAATAGTTCTGAGTGGAACCTTTGTATTTGCGTGTTTCTGGTACGCCTTTAGACCTGCCACACAAGTGATGCGTACAAACAGTAATGGACGACAAAGCTGCTTCTCTAGGCCCACTGGGTGTTCATTTTTGCTACATAATATTATCTGATGGGACACTGGAAAAAATTTATTGTTGTGTGGAGTTGGCTTATCAGCGAAGCAAATCAAACCTAAAATAGCATCTCAATGCTAACATGGTGCAACAGCACAGACTTCACCAACGCTAATGTCGGCATCCACGGTTCATCTTTCTAAGATTTTGTTTTATTTTATTTTTTTAAAAAGGTTCTATGATTGATCATGAGTTCCTGAAACACTTGAAAACTGTTTGTTTATAGAAAGTTTCCTAGTTTGGTATTATTGTGGTCACTTTTAATGAGGAGAAATCGAGCGCTCCAATTTATTCTGATACGTTTGCTTTTGATAAATCTGTGAAAAAGAAAGACTCTGGGGGTTTTTTGCCTAACAATGGCTTGATGTGTGATATGCCTTTCTGCAGGTGGAGCAGTTGTTCTGCTTGGGTCTGAGGAACAGGTCAGAGTGTATAATGCTGCTGGAGATGTGTGACTGGAACCTGGAAGAGGCCAGCACTCAGATATTAGAAGATTATGGATCCATAATAAGACAAAGGTGTGGTTTTCAATTAACTTTTTTTTAACTAGACCTTTTAGGTCAAATGTTCAAAAGTGAGACTTTCTTTTTATTTAATTTATACATGAGCATCCAATCTACATACATATATCACAGATTTAACATGGCATCTGTGATGGCAGTCCTGTTTGAATATTTATTCATTTTTCTGGAAATTGATGTCAGTCACTTCTGACCCAGTTCTTCCTGCTTACACACCTGTCTCAGGGAAACCTATTATTGAGCCGTACGTCTTTGCTGAGCTGCTGGCGCTTCTCTTTGAGTATTCTAGCTGCAGGTTTTCTCTGTCTGGCACCAGCATGATGCAATGTTTCTATGACCGCTGTGCTTTGTTAATGAGGCCGAGTGTCGCATCTGGCTGCCACACTGAAAACATTCTCTGCCTTCTTTCTGCAAAAGAAAATGTAAAGTGTGTTTTTATATATTTTTTAGCTGCACTGTGAGGAGTGTGTGTTTATCAGGCTGCGATACAGAGTTTCAACAGATCCAGCATAAATGGGGAGGATGTGGTTGCTAATAAACTCACTCATCATTGGTCTCATTACTTTGAAACAACGGGGCCAATTGCAATGATGCATGGTGACAGGCGCAAAGCCTCCGCTGCGCTGCAAAGCAGAGTAGTGCAGCACGGACTGCAGAGGCTCACAGCACCACCGGGTTTCTGTTCACTTAACCTGCATACGACGTCTTGCAAAAGTATTTATACACCTTGAACTTTTCACATAACATCGATAACATCGTCACAACCACAGACGAAGTGAAGTATAAGGGAAAGGAGGATGTGCTCCTTTTTCTTCATGATGATTTTCGGTCATTAACGCTCTCTAAAAATGCCTCTCAGGCCTTAATATAACAGCTGCTCTCATACCGAGATGAAATTACACACCAGTGGACACTGCACTAATTACTTGCCTTATGAAGACAATTGGTTGGTGATTTGGGAACGTTTTCCTTTCTCTTCATAATTATAGGTTGTTCCATCGCACAAATCAATCAAGCAATCAAATACACTGAGGTTTGTGCTTTAAGGTGCCAGAATACATCTTCAAGGCACTGATTGTTTTTATGCTTTAGGCGCATCGACTTAATGCAACAAAAAAACATATCATTAAATAAACATCAGTTTAACAATGGCTGGATGACTAAGCAAACCAAACCCTTCAAAGGAAAAGCTCAGCAGTGACTGACCGCTTACCGTTTAAACAAATCATCTGCATTGGTCTCTCCGCAGGCAGCAGTTCTTTTTCAATCATCAGTGAATCGGTTGGTATCGATCCACGTAAAAAGTGAGAATCTATTGTCTAGAGACAGTCATTAAAAGCCTGGAGTCCATAAAAAAAAGCGGGATGTGTACAATGATAAATGTGAGGCCTCTGATTTCAGAGAGTGCACACAGTTTCCTCCTCACATCCAAACGCTTCTCCTCTCCTCTTTATGTCAAAGCTGTTGCAAATATCTTCACGTAGATAAGCATTTTTTGTTTTAATATAGGCAAGTGAGTCGCATCTATATATGTGACGCTCTTAGAAAACCTTTTCACGCTCTATTCAACTCGTTCACCTTCCAAGCACAAACTTTGATATATTTGATCTTTATCTGATTTTTTTTTTCAGATATAAAAGTGGAGCATACATTTGTATTATCTACTGATACCCCAAAATAAAATTATTTGCCTTCAGGAGTCGCTTGATCAGTACAAAGCTGTTCTATGAATGTATCAGACGCATTTCGGAGAACAAAAAGCGTCATGAAGAAGGAGGAACACGGCCGACACTTAAGGACTAGAGCTGGAGCAATGATGTTACATCAAAGCACGTTTGCATGTTAGAATTGTCCAGTCAGAGTCCAGACTTAAACACAAATTTAAAAACTGTGACAAGACTTGAAAATTACTATTCGGATGCTCTCCATTCAGTCTGAGCTATTTTTAGAAAGCAGAATAGATTTCACTCTGTAGATACGCAAGACCGGTGGTCTTTCAGATGTAATTGACACAAAACGGGTTAATAATAAATAAGAAACATGTATTCTTTTATTTTCACATCATGTCTTTTTACTGTTTTGAGTTGGTCTGTCTGTTAAATTTCCAATAAGTGAGGTTTGTGGGAAAATTTGGAGCTTCAGAACTGAGAAATATCCTAGAAAACCATATGAAAGTCACAGGTGATTTGACTGGACTCTGCATTTCACCTCATAACGTCCTCAATCTAATCTTAAGCTTCTTTATATTTGCAGATGATGACCGAAGGCGGTGAGCTTTGAGTGGACTCTCATCTTCAGCCGATTGCTGTCGACTTCGGTCAAGAACAAAAGGCGAGAAGCACAAACCGGCAAACTTTGATATAAACCCGTCGGTCACAATCACAGACACTGGAACGGAAAACAAAAGCATCCGAGTCACTGTTTGACTTTTTCATGTGGATGGTTCATGTAATTGTTGCACTTAGTTACAAAGACCTAGAATCTGACCGTCTTGGCAGGCCAGGGAGGAAGGAACGATCCCAGACAGAAAGACGGCACTCTGAGCTAAAACGGTTTACAGAAAGGGAAAAAAACAACAACAAAAAAAGATGGAATAATGTTCTCAGAACGCAGAGTCTGTACAAAACCCCAAACCGCAGGCATGTGTTTTGTTATAGGTGAAGCTCATCTGCTGGCAGCTGGATCACCACTTGGTTCTGGAGATTTATTTTGAAGAAAAGCACAATAAAGTGTTTAATTGGCTGGTGGGAAACGATTGTGGGGGAAATATTTCCGTTTCTGTTTTAAAGGAGATGTTTGTTGAGAGTTATGCTGCTGAAAGCTTGAGAGTGCAAGGTGGAGGGAGGAAGGGAGGGAACATGGTTACAAATAATGGAAAAAAAAAACAAAACTTTGACTTTATAGTTTGAAGATGGAAGTGAGTCGCAGTGCTTTGCTCTGTGCTTATAGAAACAAATAAAACCTCTTGGAAAGTAATGAATAGATGTTGGGGAGGAAGAGAAAAAGCCAAACAAGCACGAAGATGATGTTTAAAAAAATATGAATACTCTTTACGGAGAGGAAGGAAAGTAATATAATTTTTTTTTTTTTTTTTTAAGAAAAGTTTGTGTATAATATATTTCATTTTGCAACTTCCCTTAAAAAAAAGCCAGTGAAAGCCACACACTGTGTGGAATATTACCGAGCTCCAGGTACAGCCGGCCCTGGTTTCCTTCCCGTAAGCACTTCGCCCTGCGAGGACTCCCATGCATCAGCCGAAAACCTCAGCCTGTGCAGTTTTCCGCACGCGCCCCCGGACCGCGTTGGCAGCTAATAACGGCGGAGAGAGTGAACATTTTTTTTGCTCCATAATCATCACTTCCTGGCGGCCCTGCGATGCGTTCAGTCAGCAGCTTTACGACGCCGATCGTAAACTGCCAACTGCCAACTGGCAGGACAAAGTCGGACTCACTGTGGGGGAACTTTTTTTTTTCACTCTGTATTATCATTGCAAAAGGAGTATTGCAGATGCACTGAATAAGTTGGAACTGTGGGAGAAAATTGTTAAAATTCGAGATTTTTGAGTTGAGGTTGTTTGAAAAGGTTCCTTTATTTAGCCTCAGTTTTTGATTGGATGATGAAGCAAACAGCGAGTCTGAGAGGGAGCGAGGCCAAAGCAGGCTTCTGCCGTTGTAAACCAACTCAAAATATATCAGAGCGGTTTGTGCGAACGCCGTTTTATGGACGCTACAGTCAGATTCACAGAGAAGCCGGTTCTGAAATGGAGGTTAGGAGACGCTGTGCTGCCAATGACCTTGCTTTGTGGAAAAGGGAAACGAACACGAGTTGTAGAGTGTTTCCGATCGGAAACACTCTACAACTCGTGTTCGTTTCCCTTTTCTCTATCTACTTGATACAGAAGTAAATTGGTGCACAAAAATCAAAACATTTACTTGAACTCTTCCTATAAATCCTTGCTTTTTTACGCCACTTCACCTTTACTTCACGTAGGAAGATTATTAATGGCGCACTGCCTCCGAGCTCAATTTCCTGTAGGGGGGAATCTTTTGCAAACATGACAGTGGTGTAAGGGTCCATAAAACCGTCCCATCCCAGACGAGCTGTGAGCTTCAGCCTCCTAGATTTGTTCTACATGGAGTTACTTACAGCTAAATCACCACTTCTATCCTTTTAAGTTGCAGTGTGTAACTTTTTATACAAAAAATGTTTTTACATATTTGTTAAAACTGTCACTGTTGTGATGGTGTGATATGAGATGAATGATCTGTGGAAGAATTGAGCTGCTGCAGCAGTGTGAAGAAATGCACATCTCAAAAACAACCAATCAGAGCCAAGGGTAGGGTCTTGGGCTGTGTATTGTGATTGTGTATTTGCTTCTTATTTATGGAGAAACAACTTACCATCCCAGGAAGCCACCTTTGTTGGTGGCTATGCTAACTAGCCTTAGCATTCACAACATTTCTCTATCAGGAAGGAGCTTAGCAGATAGCAGGGGGTGGGTGGGAGTGGAAAGGAGGATGCATGGTGCGCACACATTCCTGATTGACAGTGCTAAGACCTGCCTCATGGCTATGAATGGTTGTTTCCAGTTGGCACTGGGAGACAGCGGAGGAGCTCATTTTATTTATTTTTTCCCCTCAAATTATCAGTCTCGTATAATATCACAACATGGTGATGGTTTTAATTTTTTTTAATAAAAGTTACACCCTGCAGCTTTATTTAGGCTGAACTGTTCAGTCTTTATGGGAAAAAACCTCAAGTATTTTAGAGAGTTTGATTTTTATTTTTTTTTTTTACAGTTATCAGCAATGGTTTCCCTACTTGTTGACACAATAAGTTTATAGAAAACTGCTTAAATCCTCTCTAAGGCTTGGAGAGGCTAAATTATGTAATTTAGCTTTAGCAAAACAGATCTTGTTTGACAAAACGGGGACAGTCTCATGAGAGTATAGTGGGTGAGCCAGCTCTAGTACCGGGGATGTTCCCTGTTGTCAACCTTTTCTCCAATCTGAACCTCATTTAAAAAAAATCTAAACTATCCTTTTAAATGACCTGAAAGAAGCAGCATCTAAGGGGTCACACGGTTTGCGTTCAACCCACTCACCTGTATGATCTGTATGACCTGTATGTATGACCTGTATGGGAAGATGGCCGACGCTCGGGTCTGTTTGACATCTCCGATAAGCTAACCTACAGAAACATCCAACCATTATCTGTACGGACTGGTTCTGATAAACTGACTGTTTACATGTTGCAGAGGAGAACATCAGTGCTGTGCTGAGATCCTCTGGTTTGGACTCTGTCTCTCAGGTAACATGTTACCTGTTCATGTGCTGTTTGTCTTCACAACAAGCTGCTGTAGTTTTTGTTTTTTAGGACTGAAGTGAACCTTGTGATTTTTTTTTCTTTCTTCCCCCTTCCAATTTAGATGTTTATCTCTAGATTTTTTTTTGTTTCTGTTGAACCTTATTTTTAGTATTTTCTTTCTGCTGTTTTTCTCCTCTTTGGATTCTGTGTTCATCTGAAAGACTCCTGTAAAGTTGCTCTTTATTGTTTCTCTTTTTGGCGTTGATGGAAACAAAGTTTATGCTGCCGATATATTTACAGATGTATTTTTTATTAAAGAAATTAGTACATTTTTTTTATTTACTTGCCTTTTTGTTTTTACTTTAATTCCACACAATCGTTATAAAAGTGACATTTATTTAGTTTTAACTACATTTTTATTTCTATAAATGCAGAATAATTTCACATTAACATATTCCACCAAAATTTACTTTGAATCCAAATCACAGTAGTTCAACACCCAATGACTGAGGAAGGTGATAATAGTGGATCACAGACGGGTTTGTAAGTACAACTGACCTCAAAGTAAGATAGAGGTGGAAGTTCCAAAGCCTGATCTGATACATGATGGACCAGAACCAGTAACCGAGTGGCCAGCATTAGCAAATGAGATGGAGGCTACTCACGTGTTGGCTTTGGAGAGGCAGGTGACTGATCACCAACTGGCACAGAGGCTACTGTTAACAATGAACAGACTGGCAACTAGCATGGGTTGGCTGGTATCTACCTATACTAGCAGACACTGTTCTTTTGACAGCAATAATTCGTAAACATACAGTATTACTAGGAGCTGAAGTTGTGCCATAAATGTCAGCCGTATGCTTTCATCAGATGAGACCAACAGTGCATTTACCGAAGCTCAAGCTGACCAAGAACACGAACTCTAGTCCGCCTAAAAACCTAGGTCTCGGTTCGAACTCGAAAGTGAACTGCAAAAGTGTTTCCTTCAGTGGTTCTTGGGGCAGCGTCACCACAGGCGAGGAGGGGAACAGGTTTTTCAAAAGGTTTGGATCATGTAACAGTCATATGTGAAAGACAACCACACTACATTTGAATGAATTTTTACTCTTCAAAACTCTCAACATACACGTTTATCTTGTTATTGACTCTATAAATTGGACTGCTGGAATCAGTAAGAGAGAAACTCCTGATAAACTGGTTCTTACCTAAACTCTGCAGAGTTGCACTGCTTTGTAAGCAAGTAGACATTTAAAGTCCCCTTAGAAAGACCTTAATGACCTTAATGGTGTTGACCGCCATCGATCTGGGCAGCTCCGGCTATCTGCTGACCTTCAGGTTGTTCGCGGCTGCGCAGTAAAACATTTCCGAAGAGTTTGGGGTCCAGAAGCTGGTTTAATGGGCTCTTTTGCTCATCGACTGGCTCCCAGTTCCTGGGGATTAAAAATAAACAACCCCCTCACCCCCAAACACACACACACACACACACACACACACACACACACACACACACACACCCCGCTGCAACCCTTATAAAACCTGAAAACGATTCTGGAATAAAAACCAGAGCAGGAGCTGGAAACTTGCACACTCATCAACACAAATCATCTTTGATTCTCTTCCATCCCTCATCAATTCCCATCCTCCTTAACACACTCACTCTCACACACACACACACACACACACACACACACACACACACACACACACACACACACACACACACACACACACACAC
>CAEGAF010014308.1:0-23618 GCA_903067075.1 Micropoecilia bifurca
CAGTATGTAGATTATATATAGATTATATTGTATTATATATAGATTATACTGTAGATTATATAATCTACAGTATGTACATATTTATACAGTATGGCTGAATATGTATGAAGCAGAATTATAATATTTCTGTATTTAATTATCTCACAACATTCTGCAGGGAGTAGCGTATATGCGCACGCAGGACAGTTGATGTTTTTTTTTAATTTGCATATGTGCCACCACTGTATGCATGCTCTTGGTAACCCACTGAGCGATGGGGTTGGAACCACAGACTTTGGGTGAATTACTCAACCTGTAAAGATGTATTGACAGTTACCACATTTACTCAACAAACACAGCAAGCTTAGAAATCATCACATAAATAGCTAAAGTAAAACATATATCTTACTAGGTTTTGCTTAATGCAACTATCCTGTACTATAAGTAGTAGGGAGAAAGTTTTATTGTCCACTCAGTTAAAGGAAAACGTTTTAGAAATGTTACTTTACTCATTTAAGACAAAGTTTTCATTTTGTTTTTGATTTTCTTTTAAATAATAATTTAATATAAAGAAATATATATATTTCTATCCCACATTAAGAAATTCTCAAATTGAATGAAAACTGACTTGTGTTAATCACCCAGACCACAAAGATCAATAGTCATGTTTATTGCCCTTCATTGTTGCAGAACCCTTTTCACACCATGTTTCAGTTACAAGCAGCTAAGCTGCAAACCAGCACCAATACTCCCACCTACTGGCAGGTTCCTGTTACTGTGCAGCCCTGCGTTAGTCCGCGTCCCTCCACCTCCCACCTTGAGGCTTCCCTTCCTGCTGGAGGAATGGTAAAGTGATCTGTTGGTCCCTAAGTGCTTTTTGCTGTCAGTGGTGTTGACATGGGATGCAATAGAAACCCAGCTGAGGCCACCTTGATGGAGGGGTTCGCTGATCTGGAAGGAAAGTGCATGCTTTTTCCCTGACATGTCTCTCCCACTCACCATTTCTGTGTTTTGTCACTTTGTTTGCAACATTTGAATTTGAATTTAATCTCTGTTTATTTTATTTTACATGCCACAATATTTGTGTCACTGGGTATAGAAAAAAAAGTGAGATGAGATAGGTTTCCTTTAAGGCTGCAACTTGTGTAACCAACTGCAAATTTTGTTTTTCTTTCCATCAAGCTGATCCTGGAGGGGGAACATATTTCACGACCCCCTCAGAATGATTGGCTGTATGGGAAAATCCCCCCTTCCTCCACAACTGGAGGAGGAAGCTGCGGACACAAACAGAAGAGAGTTGGGGACTACCTGCTGTTTAAACAGATATCAGGACTGTTTGGCTGAGGCTGGAAAAGCCCCTGAACTCAGTTCCACTTCAGAAGTTTAAGAGTCCCGGTGAGAGCGTTGGGGGCTCTCCTGAGAAATAAGCAACTGTTTTGCCGGGAAAGCTTTTGGATCACAGGGTAGACCCCCCAGAGGCGTCGCTGTTCCCTATTTCTGATTGGTCAACATTCTTCCAGAACATCCTCCTGGGTCCTCACTCAAGAGATTTTAAAGCAGCCAAAAAGTTAACTCAAATAAGCTTTGTGGATAATTACTTGATGTGTGTGAGATTCTTTTTCAGACTCCTGATAATATCTTGCAGCAGTTCTTAGCAGAAAACTCTTTAAAGAACAAATAAGAATAGAACGAAGTCAGCGTTTTAGTGTGATTTACATAAAAAAAATAGAAGCATATTGCACATGGTCCTGTATAAAGACATTCTGGATTCCTCTTGTTCTGGCAAAACACCTGTAGGTCTTGGATACATCATGAACATTGCACACTGTGTGGGGGCCAGAGGCATGACTCTGTCTACACAGAGGCTGTAACTGGCCAGGGACCTGAAAAGAGCACTTGTAAAAATAGACGAAAACCAAACATCTGCCCGGTCATTGTAGATGTCTCCCTTGTGTAGAAAGAAGTTAGCAAAGATGAATTGATTTCAGACAAATTTTATCTTTGTGAATTTTATGGGATATAGACATGAAAAACTCAACAACTTTGGATTATTTGAGAAAGAAAATCATCCTTATATAGGTCATATTGTATCATACAAGGCAGAAAAACCAGTTATTTGTTGGGAAAATGTATACTTGATACAGTGCCATTGAGCAAAAGTACTACAGAGTCACTATGTTTACACAGACATCATTTAAAACAAAATCTTACAAGATAACCTATCCACTTAACTTTAAGAGAAGAGCAGTAGTTATTTGTGCTGATGCTGACATAGAGACCTAAAACATTTACTTATCGCTGTTTATATATTGAAACTAAGAATTTTGTACTTATGAAAAAACGTTAAACTAAATTGAAAAGTTCCACCAAAAGTAAAAACAGGTTTTCTTGCTAGAGCTTGCAGCAGCAGATACGTACACACTGCAAATATCTCCCATCCTTCAGTTTCAGCTTTTAGGTGGCTCCTTCTGAGCAAACGTTCCAGAACAATTATTGCAGGTGGAGAGTCTCTTTCTCAAAGGCTGAGGTGCTCAACTTAAAGTGGAGAACCACAACTCTCCCCTGTGTATTGCTGTATTCTGCTACTTCACTGGCTTAAAGTAAATAATCAGCTAACAGATGTTGACTTGTGTTTTTTTATAGGGAATGTAAGTACAGTATGTTGCACTACAAGAATAGTATAGTGCAATATACTGTGCTTAAGAAAAAAAATTGGAGAGTTCCTTTTGAATTATGTGAATTCAAAACATGGATGTTTTGCCTATTCAGATTATTACAGTTGACGTTCTCAACGTCTTTAACTTGTCACTTCAGGTCAGATTGATTTATTGTGGGTTTACTTTATTTCCCCCTATTTCTCGCAAACAGCAAAGTATTTTTCAAGGATACTTCCTGTGGCATACAGCAAGAATTGCACCAGAGATAGCGCCCTAGCTTACCATAGGAAGCAATGTGTTATTGTCCTGTTTTATTCACCTTTATTGTGTTTGTAAAGGCCATTTAAGGATAAGGTGGATTTTTTTTTTTTTAGCTATTCCATTGATGCGAAACACCCAGAGCCACTGTTTAATGCAGCTGCTTTCACCCCAAAAACTCCACCTTTAGAAATGAAACAAATTTATAGGGATGCGGTGACATCATTTACATGAACACTCTGTTTTAAGTCCAAGAAGGTCCCGCTGTATATTTGATTTGGCCTCAGGCACCTCAGCTGACCAATACATCACATGTTCTCTGGTTCGACTATTTAATGTTGAATCTCCAAAACTCACAAATGCCTCACAACCAAATGTTCCAGAGATGTACCAGTACACTAAACAGGCTATATATCTCGCTCTCCTCTCCAAACAGAAATAGATTTCGCTGAATTGTTTGATAAATTTAGTCTAGGTTTTCCAGCCATCATTATTGGAGCTCCTACTGTTTTTCTGGCTGTTGGTGGCCCAAGCCCTAATCACCCTCCATTCCCTCAGAGGCCATAAATTACGCCGATGAGATGGTGCTTTGTGTTCCTACTGCTGGGGAGTGGGGCGAATTCACAGCGCCATATTTTGACAACCCGTACTTTAAATCATTGTTTTATGACAGATGGGAAAACTTCTGCTCTTTTGGCGGCCTGATTTATGTTCATTTGGGTCTGGAGGACACTATAATTTGCAAGTAATGTGAAAACAGATGGATAGAGAGATACCAAAGGGTAAGACTGACCTATATGTTCTCAGTGCAGCTTGCAAATGGCATCCATATGCCTTGAAAACTCTTCCAGTTGCATCTCCATTACAGCGCCTTTTTTGTGTTTGTCCGTTTGACCCCTGCATATTTTTATCCATTAAAAAGCTTGTTTCTTTAGTTAAACAAAGTTAAATATCCTCTGGAGTAATCCACAAGATTTATCAACAGCAGAATCAGCATCATGTCTTACCCAGAAGTTTCTTTTTTTTTGTTTTTGTTTCTGACATAATGTGCAAGTGACAGGCATTTATTTAGATATGTTCAGCATGTTTCAATAAACACTTTAATCATTTGTCCTTGCAGCTTTCCGTCTCTGCTGAGGCATAAAAATGGAAGCGAAATAATTTAAACCATCCGGGGCTGCATTTCCTCTCTGGTCAGATGTCAGTTTGGAAACAAAGAAAAACCCAAACACTACAAAACCAGTCTGCTTTATTTCCACCGCCACAGGTCACATCCAGGGGTCAAACACAGACTGTTCGCACATTCAAATTACATCACAGACATTTTGCTGGCAACATGTATAACCCTCTAGGTTCACAGCGACCAATGGGATTAATTACAAGCTGTTACTAAAATGTCCCAGTGGGGTTTTCAAAACATCAGAACCAGGATGCTTTTCATAAAGACAGTGTTAGATGTTTAATAATCAGGAACAGTAGAGAGCTCAGCTGATCTCTACTTCTTAGAAAAAATAGAACAAATATTTCATCCTTCTGGCAAAAAGACTAATAAATGTAAGGGAACCTGTGAGGAAACAGAAAAATATATCATGCACGGCCTGGGAGCCCTGATGACTCGTGTTTTATGGCTTTTCCAATGAGGCAGGACAGTATGTGAGTGTGCAGTGTCTGGTGTAGCCATTGTATTCCAGAGAGGGGCGGGGGACCACCCACATAAAGTCGGTGATGAAGTAAATACTGTTGCGCGGCCACGTCACCTTCCCTTGCTCGCAGAGTAAACTGTGGTCTGACGATGGGGCTTTGCTATCTCAGCTTGCCTCCAGATCGCTGGGCTGAAGCTCGAGGCTCAGGACAATCCCTCCTGCCCGACTGTGAACTCCCTCAAAACACACACTTTTTCCTACCCTTCCCATCTCGGTCAGGGAGCCAGCTAATGGTAGTCAGTGTATCTAAACCAGGCTGAACTTGGCAGAGCTCCATGTCTTTTAAGTCAGATGCAAACTGCTTATACGCCCCTCTGGAGCCAAAGGCAAAGTGAGGCCCAGAGGGAATGAGGTGCCTACAGACGCCCTTGTCAGAGGATGACGCTCTTGGTTTTCTTCTCTTCAATGCATAAAATCAAACAGGCTTTATCGTTGCTGTGCACCACGTGTTCATTTTTACAAACGAAAAGTGGAAACCCTTATCAAGATGCTGTTTTATAGAAAGAACTCAATTCAAATGAGCAAGCTACAACCAAATCTCTTGTGTCCCACATACCACAGCTACTTAATCATATCCTCTCTCCTTTTGTTTATTTGGGCTGTGTGGACATCAAGCCTTTCAAGAAGGGAAAAATATCCCAGGAGCATGGAGAAAAGCCGGCCAAATGGCCTCATACGGGAGGTATTTCAAATTCACATTTGAGGAACACATTTATTTTGTCAAATGATTAAAGTCATTACTACCATTAGAAGTCAGATTGCTAGCTTGCTACATAGAAGCAAACTAGCTTCCATCCATGCATCCTGTTTTGCAGAACTGAGAACATCCTTTCAGCAAATCTTTGTCACATGACTGTTACGAAGCTCTGCTAAGTTATATTGCTTCCACATTACTTTCACAAATAATCTCACAAGCAATATAAAAGTCTCACAATCTATCAAATTCAATGTGAAGGTAGAATTCTTCTCCTCAAGTGATAAGAATATCATAAGAAGAATCAGAAGATATTGTATGTTTCTTAGAATGTAGGATTTATTTATATTAAATTTTAACACAACCATTTCATCTAAATATTAAAAGAATGAACAAGATCAATGGAATCAAGTACTGTATGTGTTATTTATACCAGTCACTAAAATTGCTATCTCTCTTTCCTTGCTTGCCGTGGCTTTTCTTGTATAGCTCTTTATCAAGTCCAGAGGACCCCTCTCTATATTCAGTCGCTCAGACATTCAGGGAAACATTCACAAGCTGATTCACACCCTGGAGGTAGGTTACTGGATTACAGCCACAGCTGCCCTGGGGCAGGCTGACAGAAGCAAGGCCGCCCCCTGACTACCACCAGCAGGAAAGGTGGGTGAATGTCTTGTCCAAAGACACCATGGCAGAGGTAGATAGAGATACTTCAATTATGGGACGTGTGATGCAGGTCTAAGAAGAAAAAAATTAAGGGGAGCTTTGAGAAAATTAAGCTCTGTCTCATCATTGAATGTGTGTCACTTTGGTGCATTTCCATTCTCATTAGTGTGTGTTTTGTGATCAAGGATGGGGAATACACAGTGCATTAGTATGTTAGATTTGCTGAAATATCACCATCTCATTGTATTTTCAGATTGTTTTCAAGTTTAACTTTCAGTTGTCAATCAGAGAATTGATTTGTAAGTGTCCCCAATTGGTCAGAAAATGAATAACTGCATCAGTCAGAAAGTAGGTTATGCTGTCAGTGTCACATTCAGTTTTATGGAAATGGTGTGCTGTGAAATCTTCAGAGGATTGGAATGTTATTATTGGATGTTAATGTTATTACTGGGCTATTGCAGCAATATTTGAGCTTCGGTTGTGTTGAGTCTGTAGCATGTGTTCCTGTGTGGTATACATGCTGTGTGAAGGCACAGAGCTCACGCCACAAAATGTTCTGACATGTACAAAAAAAGTTGTTGTACAAGGCTCATGTAAAATGGATGCTAGAGTGTCATTTACAGGGTAATGCAATAATGGTGTGTTATTTTTATGTCATTGAAGAAGTGGTCAGTAAAGTGGTCAGTTCAGAATATTTGCTATCTACTAAATAATTAACCCTAGGTAGCACACAAACAAATGCTAGGAATTATGATCATGTCAAAATACATATTCCACTGAATAAAATACACATGCACATTTTGACAATATTCAAATGTATCACTAATTATGGCTGTTTTAAAATCTTTTTTTAACTCTCAAATTTCAGATGTAAATTCATTCATTCATTTATTCATGCTTTGTATTGTTCCAGTCTTTCAATCTTTGACCTGTCATTCTATGAAAAAATGATGATTGACTAGAAGAGTGACAGCTGAATCTAAGGTTGTTCACACAAATCTGTGCTTTATTGGTCTTAGATGATTGTATCCAACCCAATGTCATCTTTTCTTCCATAATGATTTACTACTGCCTGGTGGGATGAGCTCAGTCAATATGTGTGGTTGGCTGCTTTTTGCACTTTTTCCTCTTGTTTCTTTTTGGTCTTTCAGGGCCCGTGGAGGTTTCTTAACTGTTACACAGGCATTTGGATTGGAGACCAGGCTGTTTAAAGCTGGATTTGGCAAAAGGCCCTACTAAGTCTCCAAAAATAAGAGAGAGCAGGGCTAACATATTTATCTTTGTCTGCATATGTGTGTAGAGGGGCATGTGCATGTGAAGGAAAGACAAAGAAAGTCAAACTGTTCCAGCAATAGTGGTATGTGTTTATTTATTTTATATATATAAAAAATAATAATACAAATTATCTTCTAACTTTCTATGGAGATGTTTTCCCGTTAAGTTTGTACACTGATCAGACAAGCAGGGATTTGTGTTTTCAACTAAACCTTAATTCAAAAAAGGAGAAACATAGCAGTTGTGAATGTCTTACAGCACATGATCCCGAAACGTACAGAGCAAGCACCTCTTTTACAAAGTCTGAGAGAATCAAAGCAAACTGGAATTTTAAAACTGTAACAAAATATAGAATTTTTTTTGTTTTTTTTCCCATCCATCCATTTTCTTCTGCTTATCCGGGATCGGGTCGCGGGGTAGCAGGTTCAGAAGCGAGGTCCAGACTTCCCTCTCCCCAGCCACTTCTTCCAGCTCCTCCAGCAGAACCCCAAGGCGTTCCCAGGCCAGCTGAGAAACATAGTCCCTCCAGCGTGTCCTACACAAGTTGTCCCCTGAATTAAAGTCCAGAGCAGAAAAGCTGTAAGTTCCACCACTTCAATTCAGACTTTAAAATCTTTTGCAGTTTAAATTACAGCAGTAGCTGCCACAGTAAATCTCTGTTTTGCATGCTAGTGTATTTCTTATTGATGTTTTACATATGCACTGTGCAACCTTTTAAAGAACATTTCCATATGGTGTCACTCATGCATTGGGAAAATGGAGAGTTCGACAACAAAACTTTCATTCGATGCAAAATTGCTTTTTTTACAGTTTCTATTTTGGAGAATCAAAGCCTACTTAGATGATGGTATTTTGACTTAAAGAGAGTATTTGCTATTACATTTTTCAACCAATGTTAAAAAAAGTTAATAATTTATATCTGAGAAAAGAAAGACCATGTGTTTGTACAGATGGTTAATATCTTGTGCTTGTACAGCGCTTTATCAAGTCCAAAGGGCCCCAAGGAGATTCACATTAAGTTGAGTCATTCATCCATTCATCCACCGGTGGTGTCAAATTTTTGGAGCATACTGACAGAAGTGAAGGTGCCACCGGCCCTCTGACCAGCAGGCGAGGCAGGAGAAGTGTCTTGCTGAAGGATTCAACAGCAGAGGAAGGTGGAGGGGGGATGGAACTGGTGATTTCAAACTGAATATTTGCTATTTTTAAATTCTATATAAGGAGGTTCACATCCAGATGTTATAGTGTTAAGGCAAAATACTGGCTGTACTTCAAGGTTGTTAAATATTCAAGTGTAATACTGAAATCACAACTTTCTCTTCTTAGAATAATAAAACTTAATTTGGATCAAAGAATAAACCATTTGGGGCTTCACATGAATAGCATCATTATGTCATTTACAAACTATTGTTTTACCAGTTGGAAAGAAACAGAAAATATCACTTTACAAATAATCCAGGGATTGTGTAAAAAATAATTAAAAAACAACAACATTTGATTAAAATGCAGTTTTAAATTAAATATATATATATATTTTGTAAAAACAGTCTGGCTGCTCCCAGTCTCTGGTTGTCTACAAGAGCTATAAGCTACGGTGGCCTAAGCCGATGAAGAAAAGTGCCCTTGTATTTACCACGGAAACGATTGCTGCAACTAAAGGTTACTCAAGTGCTACTTGTAGCACAATATGAGAACCTTGATCTTAGAACATACGCATCACCCCAGCTGTGTTTATTTCTCTACCTGCGGTTTTTCCTGCCAGTTGCAGTCTTAAGGAAATGTAAAAAAAAAACAGAGACCTGACCCGGCTGCTGCTGTTGTTTTAAAGGGAGAAAGGTGAAGACGGTCCCCTCTGAGGGATCAGCGGTCTGACCCGAGGACCAACGATCAGGGACATGAACCACAAAGAGCAGCCGGTGGGCCATGTCTTCATAGAGGGCTTTCAGCTGACAGCTGGAGGGTAATCGGCAAGATGTGGATATTGGGGGGGGGATATGTAAGTAAGAAAAGTCATTCATATTGTGTTTTTTATTATTATTTTGATGTCAGCACATGATAAACAAAATTAAAATGATATTCACAATTTTATAATTTAGGCGGGCGGTCTTACACAACTATCCAAACATTCAAAAGTCAAATACTATCTAAAAAAATTGAAGAAAGGTCCACAGACCTGTCTGGTGGACTTTCCTCCTAATTTAAGCATATGAACAGAAGTGTGTCTTTTGCGACCTCTAGTGGTCGCTGTGTGTTCCTACCAAATGAGCCATATGGATCTGGTTTACAGATCAGCGTTTGCACATTCTACGCCACAACATATTGGGCATGCAGGAAACTGTTCTGTATTTCAACTAAGTTTATTTTCTGATTACGTGTCATAAATGAATTGCATTTATCACAAAATATATTATAAATACATGAGATAAATGTATGTCAGATCTTTGAATATGATATGATTTCTACTTGTAAAACCGTTTTTTGAACTGCACATAGTCTGTCTTCCACACCATATTTATTCACCTGTGATTTTCTGTCACACAGAATACAAACCCAAGGCATTCATGCTTAATGTTGCAATACAATGAAATGTTGAAAAGTTCAAGGGGTATAAAGACTGAATGCTGCAAGTGAAAAACCTTTTTTTAAACCTGTCATGCTTAGAATAACATGAATGTACAGTGACTTGCGATTAATGTGTTAGACTAGTTTACAAACAAACACAAGAACACTCTTAGATTTGTTTTGTTTAGTTTTTTTCCTGACTTGGTGACTTGAAAAAAAAAAATATGAACCAGGCTTCAACATCCTGCCTGCAGCAGCAGACAAGCATGACCCTGTTCATGTGTTTTCCCTGGCTGCTCTCAAAAACAGCGCCGTAACATCGTTCACTATTTCTCTTTCAACAGGAAAGTGCCATTTATGTTGCGTTCACCCTCCCTCGCAGCGCGTAAGATAGCGATCACATCATGTAAATCCATTTGTTTGGAGACTTTGTGCGGCGGCCACCCATATTTTTAGCGAGCCTCGCGTTCCTGGCCTGCTGATGACTTTTCCAATCTTTCCTCACAGCCTGGCGGGCAGCTCGGAGCAGTTGCTGCACACCGCCTCAGTTCCACAAGCCCCTTTTTCAGGCCCGAGACCTCCAGTCTTCCAGATACCAGTGTTTATGTTTGTTCTTCTTCACCTTGATTCCTGTAAGAGTCACCCGCCTCATGTACAGGTCAGGAGGGGAGGAAATGGCAATCCCAGCTGAGGACGAAGATAGAACCTATTAACTTTCTCATCTGTGGGAGGGAAAATGGATCTTTCAATAGGTCTTCTCCTCTTAGTGTTGGCTGATTTCCCTCCCAGTGGAGAAGAACAATTGCACCAGAGGAGAAATGTGGAAAAAATGCTGCTTTGACTTTCGTTGTAATTGCATTTTTTTTCTTATGTACGTTATGTAGGTTGTTTTTTTATTCTCAGTTTTGTTGCAAACAAAACTCAAATATTGTTGCACAACAACAAAGGATTTTTTTTAACGTTAAAATAACAGCATATCAGGAGGCTCTCTGTTTCACACTTTTCACTCCTCACATTGAATATTTGACTTCCTTGTGAACTTGACACTTGCTGCTTGGGGAAAGTCCCAAAGCTCACTGCCTTCTGTCTTCACCAAGAAGAGAAATGAGTTTTTGCACACTGACTGTTTATTGTGAAATCATACACAGGAGAACAACACTATATTTCAGCAATAAAAACCTTACAATAGGACGTGAAATTCAACTAGTTTAATTGAGTTTTGCAGATTACAAAGGTAACATTTTCGGCATAGAAGGAATATGCATTTCATCGACACCTATTCTTATTTCTAAAGTGGTTTTAAAGCAGTGGATGTCAAAGACCATAGAAAAGTGAGCATCTGCTGTGTCTCGTCTCCAGCCCTCATCACTCATCAGCTCTGAGGGGCTTTGCTCATCTCAAAGGTGAGAGAGATAGGGGTCAGTCTGACACGTAGGTATGAATTTTTCACTGTCTGCATTGTTGTCTTTGAGTAAATAATCCGGCTGAGTATTGCCCACTGGCTTATGGCGGCTTATGAATTGTATATGAATAAAAAAGCTCAACAAACTTGATGGAAAACAACTTGAGAAGAATACATGAGTGAGAGAGCTACTAAAAAAAAACATCTATTTTTGATCTCTCAAAATGGCAGATCCACATCATATCATCAGTTTGTTTTTGTGTTCTTTCCTCGGAAATGTGTTGCTACTGTGGTTTCCTTGGGGATGAAAAAGTCGCACATTTGTTTTCATTATTTGTTTTGGGTGTTGTGACATTAAAAGGTATTTGCGACCTTTTAATTTTTTTTTTTCTATTTTGGTTCATTTGCCACACATATGTTTCACATCTTCATTCAAGATTTCGTCACAGAAGAAGAAAATCTGAGTTGACAGAAAATACTGTTTTCAAATAATGATTAAAGTAAAAAAAAACTTTCTAAACCAATCTGACCATGTCTGAAAAGTAATCACACCCTAACTTGCACCAAACATTTGTGATGACTTCCAATGAGTCTTTTGCATCAGTGTGGATAATACATGTTAACCAAGAGTGCCACTAAGTGTTGAGGCCACTGTGTATCAGAACCAGGAGCCATCTGATTTCTTTGGTCTCTGTAACGTAGCCCAATAAAAGTTCTCCTATAGGGAAGAAAGTTATTTTATAGTTTTGTCTCTTCATGTGGCCATTTATTACAAGTGGACATTTGACACAGTGACCCAGTAAAGTGTTCATGCAGTGAAGCTTTCATGTTTTGGTTTACAAGTGTGCAAAGTAAGAGATATTTTGGAAGAAATGCCTTTTTGAGCGGTCTTCTTTGTTTATTTGCTAAATGCAGAGTAAAACTATAAGCCTTTTACACAAACAAAGAAAGCAGAATATATCTGTTTGAGGTTCTAAGCTGTAAAATACGATATTTTATTTTTTGTGTATGAACAAATCCGCATGTATAGTAAGTCGCTTTTCAGCAACCTGACGAATTCAACAAATTCAGTGCACACAACCTCCCGTGGTTAAAAGAAAAGTTATTCAGGGTGAAGTTACTTCCAGAGATCACCGGGTAAATCTAAAGCCCATGAAATGTTTAAAGCAAAATCTGGTAGCATTCTTGATCCTCATGAGGTCTTTTACACTGGCACCCCGTCCTTTGATGGTAAATCGGCACTGTGTCACTGAAACCAAGGGGCTGCACCGCTGTCTCAGTGGGTGTGTTGAGAAGGCATGCTGCCTTTAATGACTTCCACCAGCAGAGCTGAAGGACATCACTGACGTAGATTCAAAGAGACTTTACTGTCTGCTGAGTTGTTCTCAAATATATGTCCGGTAAAAAGACACCCACAGAAATCTGCGACTTCAGTTCTAGAGTTTACGGCTTCTTTTAAAAACATGTCTGCAGCTAAGAAAACACATGGAATCATTCCAAAGTCATGATTTTTTTTCCCTCTTTGGCAAAACATCACACAAATGCTTTCTTTTGTGTTTCTTTTAGCTCTTGAATTTGTTGGTTGGTCTCCTGACAATAAGTGTGAAAGTTAAGGTTTGTTCTGCTGGGTTCATCCACTATGAGGAGAAACCTTCAGACCTTCATTGAAAATAAGGTCTCACGATGGTGAGACATTCTGAATATTAACCTCTTCCCTTTGTTGTTTTCAGGTGCAAGCAAGGTTCTTTTTTCATCTCAAGATAAATGCTTTACTAAAACATTGCAATCATAAAATACCTAATTCACTTTCAGTCTAAAAGGAAAAAAGTTGTTCAAATAAGTAAAAGTAGTCTTAAGTCAAATAAATTTAAACTGCATGTGTCATTTTATTGAAAATGCACTGGCACTACATGAGCGATTCACTCTATAATTCAAGGATAGTAGAATATGGCTCTTACTCCCTTTACACAGAAACCCATCAGACGGTGAAATCTGCACAGACACAAAAACAGATTTGCATCAGTGGAAGTTTTTAAGATAGTTGTCGTTCAAGTCATTTGCTTCAGCTTTGCCCTTCCTGTCAATAACCATTATAACTCAGAGGTTATCAGAGACAAACGTGAGCTCAAACAGATAAGGGTTGACATTATTCAACTCGACAATAAAACTCGGTTGCTTCTAACATAGTTTTGAGAGCTTTCAGATGGGGTTTGTGAACCATGAATTTCACTAAAGTGAGCTGCCCTGCTAGATTCTTGTGTTGTTCTGTACCTCAGGTGAGGTCATCAACCCAAATAAACACAAAGTAGAATCATCAGACTCTGTTGAGGATAAAAAAAAAGTTTTTTTTAAGTAAAACACAGTTTTTTTCCCAGATGTGTTTCAATTGATCATTTAAATTTGTTAGTGAATAAAATACCTCAGTGGTTGATATATTTTCATTTCTCCACAACCTCAACCTTGACCTGTGTGGTGTATATTCTTGTATCTTCATAATACTTTCTTCCTGACATTCTCTAGCTTAGAACCTCTTTATTTACACACAAGTAGAGTGTGTTTAATGATTGGAAAGCCTTTGGTTGAACTGGATTGTAGTTAGGGTTATCAGAGTAAAGAGGGCTGATAAAAGTACATGCCTCGCTTTTCATATTTTTTTATTTGAAGAAAAAAAGTGAAAACCATAAATCACCCTCCTAATTCACTTCACCTCAGTTCACAGTCATGTACTATTTTGTGCTATGTCACAAAAAAATCCAAATAAAGTACATTGATGTTTGTGGATAAAACCTGATGAAAAAGTTAAAAGGGTATGAATACTTTTACAAGGTGCCGCAGTTTTCTACAAAAATAGTCTGTGCCTTTCATCTCCAAAACAAACAGTGAGACTGCTGCTTGTCTCACTGTTTTTTAATGAATTTCTTTTTTTTTTTTTTTTTTTTCATTTTAGAAACTCTGAAACATCCCATGTTTGCTTGGAAAGGATAATCACCCAACTCATGAAATGTTGATGAGCAAAATGAGTGGCGGCACATTTTCCACTCAGAGGCTCATTAGGGAGCCAATTCCAGTGACAATCTGCGTAGAGGTGGCAAGCACCTGCCTTCTGTCTGAGGCATGCCACTTTTATTGCACACCCTTCTATTTACTCACTCTCAAATTATTTTTTGCCTTTTAGTTGACAAAGATAAATGGAGGGATTAATATATATTGGACTAATCTGGAGACTTGCTGAGGGGGGTTTCATAGAGCTTGGTTAGTATTTCCCTCAGGTAACCAAATGCAGACCCACTGGATTATGCGCCATTTGCAGTAAGGCTTAGCTGTGATCCAAAGCCATTAGCAGAACATGGTTGTTGAAAAAAAATGAAGGGAGGAGAGCATGGAAGTCTTTTAATTGCTTTATGCTGATACGAATTCAAAGATGATTCTAAACTCAAGAAATAATAAATGTGCTTCTTCTGTCAAATATTGTCATATAAATAAAATTTACAGTTTCAGATTCTTTGTTCTGAGCAGTTAAAGAGGAGGGGATTATTTTTCTTTCACTGTAAACGCTCGAAGGTGACAGCTACACACTTCAAAGCTGCTGAGATTATTTCATGAACAGGTATCATCACAGGTTTAGATGCTGCGCTTGATCTTTGAAAAGTGACAGGTTTGCTCTATAGAGAAATCAGCCCCACCTTCAAAAGCTAAAGCGGCTTCATTGTGTACCTGAACAACAGAGTAAGCAATGGTACTATTTGTGGTGAGAGTACAATATTCCACACCTGCTATTTCATGGTTTGAATAGCACCTTTAATGTGTTTTTTTTGTGACTGAGTTTGATGCCAGAATATATGAACAAGAAACAAATCAAAGGCAAGAAGCATATTAGACTGATATTTGTTTCATGTCTGGGGAATAGACAAATAATACTTTGCCTCATAAAGAAGTGCATTGAATGGTTGCACCAGCTCGTACAATGATGGTTCTTCCAGCATTACCCTCACAGGTGAGCTCCTTGCACCGTGTGCAATATGTACAGGATGTACAGTGCACACAATTGGGTTCATAAGAATGAGACAGTAACCAATTTTAGATATATTTTGAACTACAGCTGATAAAATACAGTCCTGTTCCTTAAGATAAATGAAATATTTTTTTTTTCTTTTTTTTTTGTTCAGTAGGAATGTTGATTCAGATACAAACCTCTGTGTTTTATGATGGTTATGTTTTCTTACTAGACAATGGACAACACAGGGGGGTGCCACTTCTTAGGAGCAGCTGTCCCTTGATATCATGGTGCCTTGGACAGTAAGCTGTGATTCTCGTATGAGAAAACCGGCAGTGTGCTGTGCACATTCAAGCATATTCCAATCCCAAATCTGCAGAAACATCATGATGTCACCTAACATCATGTGTAGTTTTTACTGTTCATTTTACTGCAATATTGCACAATAAACAGGATTAATACATTGAAGAACGGAATATATCCATTATGTCTATCAAACTGACCAGGGTGACTGACATACCACAGCGAGCTGAATGTCCGTTGCACACATTTTGTTGTTTTCACAGGAACTAAATTTACATACACTTATTTACATTGTGAGGTGTACAGTACAATCTGTTTTAGCCACAGGGAGAAATATGTTTGTGTTTTGCATGTGGAGACATTAATCTTCCCAGTGTCAGTATTGTAGGGTCTGGGAAATTTACATGAATGGTTATTTCTGTGGTCAATAAAGAACTATTTAACTGTTTGTTGCACATTTGCAAGCTCTTTATGTATGTCGACCACAGACATCAAGCTTTTTTAAAAAAACAAGCTGTGTAGCGACCGTTCTCACCTATTCATATTCAAAGATTGAGCATAGCAACGTCACAGTAAACCATATTGTGTGGAAAACAGATCCTGGAACTGTGTGGCTGTATTTAGCTCATATTCATTTCATTAATGATTTTGGTAAAATTTGCTGTTTGTAGAATACGACCAACTGAAGTTATCATTATTTTATTTGTGTGACGTTCAGCAAAGCATAGCGTGACTTATATAGGTTGTATTATGAATTAATAAATAACTCGACAACCAATAAAGAAGACAGTCTGCCTTGTATCTTTTGGGTTGCCGGTTTCTCTGTTGCCTCTGTCAGGGCAGCTGTAGCTACAATGTAGCAACTGTCAGTATGTGTGGGTGAATGACTGAATGTACTTTAAAGGGCTGTGGGATCTTCTTGACTTGATAAAGACTTATACAACTGTGATGTTTGCTCTGCTATTTTTTTTTATTTTCCCTTGTTTGTAACTATGCAAAATTATGAATATAAACACAAAACAATAGTGGGTAACACAGAAACTATCAATTAATTATAATCATACATGGATGAAAAGCAAGAGAAATTCAGGTTATGACCAAGACACAGTACTTACCCTTCATTACTGCCACCTAGTGGTAAGTTTGCTCCTTCAAACTGTTGCTCTTGTTACAGTTTGCAGGACACTTTGTTTGAAGGCTTAGTTGGTTTTAGTTGGTCCGAAAAGTCCTTTAATATGTGTTTCCTCGAAACGCACTGTCGTTAGGTGTGCTCTTTTGTTGTAAAAAAATAAAATAAAAATACTGTTAGCATGAACACAACAAGTCTTACTCCAACTATTTCAATAACATTATAGGATCAACACTGTATTTTCATTGCAGTTTCACAGAAAACTAAATAAAGAACAAGCCTTACCTAATCTTAACTTTCAGAGTGGTCTTTGCTTCCTGTATAATCATCTCTGCTCTTTACACACACATTTAAGCAGTAATACCCTGAAAGTCTTTGCTAGTAAATAGGATTCTTGAATTCAGAAATACTTGCTTAAAGTGAAATTGTGTCTCAGAAATAAACAATTGCGGAACTGACAATTATCTAAATCCGTCCACGTATCAGCTATGCAGTCAAAAGGGGATATCTGCAATACACGACGCTGACCAGCAGGTGGTGCTACAGAATTAGGTATCATATGACGTGTATCTTTGTAAACAGCTTTAAAAACAGAAAAAATTCATTTTCACAGAGTATTACGCCTATCTTAACAGCCCAAGAGCTCTATATGACCCATCCAAACGATGAGACTGTTTCTCCGTTTTCCCTTGTGACCTTTCTGCTAATCACAGCCACTGTAAAACAAGTGCTATAAAACACTGTCCAGCTGGTGATAAAATAAAAAAAGGCCTCTCATCTAGCAGGTGGTGTTCTGCGTGTAACGTCCCTTCCTGTACTACCAGCCAGTTATGGTTTTATTGCTCCACACATCCCCCTTCATATCTGCCTGCTTCCAGGTAAGACCACCTGTCGGAACAATGATAAGACAAGTAAGAGGGATTGTGTGCAATGGGAGACTGGCAATCACTGTCTATTGCTGTGGTCATAATAATAAAGTGCAGAGCTGGGATGACAACGTCCATGCTAGGTTTGCATGTGTGGCGTTTGTTTGAGTTCATGCAGACAGGAAATTATGTTAGCTTAGATTTTTTTGCCTGATATTTACAGAAAGACAAATGATTTTCCAGTATAATTTAGCATAATTAGGCTCTAAGACATCCACTTACGGACAGTGCTTTTTGCTTTTTTACTTTTTTTTAATTACCTGTTTTTGTTTTTAAATTACACATTTAAAACTTCTTTTACAATTCAGAATTGAACAATACAGCAATTAAAATATAATTTCTTGATGAGTAGAAATTTGCATAAAAAGAACAAAATATTTAATACATAGCATAAAAATATTTGACAGCGGAAAATCAGAAGTGATAATAAGTCATAAATATGATTTCAAAATGGCTTTCAAGGAAGGAAGAACATCAGCATTACAAATATGATGCAGGAGAAACCTTCTCACTCACTGGACTCGGAGCTCAGGGCTCTGTAGCCCCTGGCAGCCAGGAGGCCAAGTGAAGCTGAGGATATGCTTTGTGGATCTCAGAGTTGTATCTAAAGATTATTTTAATTAGTTGCTCTTAGGACATTTTCAGCAAAAAAAAAAAAAAAAGTAAATGTACTTAACACAATCGAGTGAAAAAACACGACAGCATAAGAAACACGATTATTTCCATTGATCCAAACATAAAATCACGGAACGGGCTGCGGATGGAGTTGCACACAGGCTGTCTTGCTAAAGCTGGTTTGGTTTGCAGGTTGTACAAACAGGGCCCTGTGATTATTTTTGCTTTGATTTACCAACACGCCGCCGAGATCAACAGATCAACAGGCAGCTTTTGGAGTGCTCTGCTTTTCTGTGAAACACGCGGTAGGTTTGAGGATCTCTGAGCAAACAGCCTCTTTATGACAGAGAGTGAGGTGAGTGGCTTCAGACACTACAAGCCAGACAACTCATCAAACAAATATACTAAAGGCGCTGAGTACACTCACTCTGTACCATCAGACTATTGTTATTAGAGAATTTATTGACATAAGTATAGGATTACAGCCTTCTATCAATAAATATAGTGCTAATGTAGTCTCTTCACACATTCAAGAGCGTCTTATACACATTAGGGATATAGTTCATACCGCAACGACAGTATTTCAGCATCTGGTGTGAACATGAACGCTGCATTTTTCCCACCTTCTCCAAAATTTTCGTTCGGGATTAAAAGCTGCTGACTTAATTCCTGCCTTGACACCTGCTTTATAAACAACGCTAAGTGTTTGTACAGCACATAGTGAAGTGCCATTTTGGTCTCCACGGATTTTAGCATCTCTCAGCACCTTGCTAGCTGGCTCAACCTGCTATCTGAGTGAATCTGCTCAACTCCCAGCTGCAGAGTTGAACCTGGCAACAGCTCCAGCCTGCTAATCTCCCCCTCCACAGCTTTCGCTTGCAGTTTTCTGGCGTTATTATTTGTCAGATTTGACATTGATGAATTAGTACTTCGGATTTCTGACAGCTTTCAGATCTTTCAGCATGCCTTATCTCTAGCTAAAACACAGGTGATGACTAAAGTTAGTGCAGGTGTTTGATGCAAATAACAAAGAGGGAGAGGAGAGCATGGATATTTAAGCCCTAAGGATACAATGATGCACTCTTGAAACACACTGAAGAAGCATGATGTAAGAGAATCTAGATAAATCAACCTGCTTGTGTTTCCCCCAAACGGTGATTATGATTGCAGATAACCGTTTAATCAAAAATAGCAGCGTCACGATTGGAGGCAGCGTCAGTAATTAAATACAGAGGAGGCTGTAGCATTAAAATTAACTTTGTAATTAGATGCAATAAATGAAATGAAAAGAAAGATTCTAGGTAATACCATGTAAGAAAGAAGGCCAAACAAAAGGCGTTCCAGCTGCCTTGGAACAGCCAACCGTGTGTGATGATGCAGGCTCGTCAACATGCCTCTGCTCATATCCATAAACGGATGTTTCGATGCAGCTTTTTAATTGTTTAACCAAATAGGCAGTCAAATGAGCAACAACATCTGCTATACGTTAACGTCTAAATATTTTTTAAAAGAAAGACGTGCCCGCAGATTCAAATGCCCCTCTTTTCTTTTTAAATCCTGGATTTAAAAATGGTCCCATCCTCTGGATTACTATTGTAAGGAATAGGAAAATATTATTCATGGTATCAATATCTATTTCCATAAGACATAAGAATGATAATAGGCCCTCCAAAATGGAACGGCGGTTAGGATGTGTGTCTCCTGTTCAGGTTTCTGAAACCACGCCATAGCAAAGCGAATCTTGTGGTCTGGTGTTTCATACAACTCGACAATTAGGCAACTACTGTAACTGTCAGCGTGTTGCCTTTAAATCACGAATGAGCGACTTTCCAACCACCAACATCTAGTTTTTTGTGATTTTTTTTGCCTTTTTTTCTAAATCAAATCAAAAAAATCTCCTTTCGTTATTTTATTCTCATTGTTTTCACTAAAAAAAAAAACACTTTGGTTGTTTAAGCAGACCAAAACTGTGCAGATCCCACTTTAATTGAGGAACTAAGGGAGAAATCTCTCTTGGATTTGTTTTGATGGACATTCCCAGGCAACACTTGGTGAAAACACTAAGCCGGCCCTTTTGTGCTGTTTTGCATGGGGTCTTTCCACAGTGCCAAAGTGTTCCTGGTTTGCAGCCATGTGTGACTGGGGCACTTAGTGACTCACACTAATGACCCTAATTGGGAAAGTGGGCTCCGTTTCAGGGTCACTGACAGACCGACTGGCATGTGAGGAATGTGACTGTGTGGCACCCGTCTATTGTCTGGGCCACGCTATCAATTAGCTCTTTATTGCAATAAACATCCTCTATGAGGCCAGTTTCTACAGAGCGAGAAACCAACCGCATCTTTTTTAAGAATTTTTTATTATTATTATTTTTGTAGTATCTTTTCTTTGATGTGTGTATATATTCTAAAGGAAGAAACGTATGAGAAAAAAAAAGCATACACACTTTGGTTTAGAATGGGTCAAAAGAAACTAAATTCTTACCTGGAGGATTTTACTCATTCCAAGCTAAAACCTCCATCAGTGCAGCGCAGACAGGCTTTGTTCCATTGACACACAGCAGTGCTACAGACAGACATGCTTTGTTTCAAAAGGGAGTGGAAGGTGCTGCTAGTTAGTGAACAGGAATTAGGTTGGTTGCAGCACTGCGTGGGATGAAGCTTCAGGAAGAATTCCCAACTAAACACACTGTAAAAACTCTTGTTGCACACATGGCATCAAATCCTCAATTAATCAGGTGTTTGATGTGGTTGGCCTCACTTTGTGCTCCACACCCTCAAGACTTTTCATGAATGAACCCTTTGAAGCGTCGTCAAAATGGCACTTCAGTCAAGAATTTTGCAACATTTATTCTGTTTTCTCTGCGAGGCTAACAGATTTGCGATGCAACTGCAGCTGTCGTGTTATCCCTGTAAATAGGCTTAAAGCTCTCTACTTATTTTTATGCAAAATTATGGTCTTAAGGTTATATTGAGACTAATTTAAATTATGGGGAACTTTTCATGCAAAAATAATAATATAAAATGAAAAAATCAGAACGTTATGAACAGAGACTTTTTGTAAACAAAAATGTGGTTTATTATTGTTCATTCTGATGAGGGTATTAGTTCAGATCATTCTGGTAAAGCGTTATTGCTCTAATTTCTTGTAAGGTGGTCTTTCGTGTTTCAGAAAGTTAATACCTGTTTGTGTTGCTGTCTACAGAGCAGAAATATTTTATCCTAACTTTTTAAATTATCAGACTCCCTCTGAGCGTAGTCATTACTCCCTCAGTGTTTATTGCCTGTTTGTTTCCTGTGTAGTTTGTTTTGTGAAATCCTGCTTTAGAATTTAGAATTATTTTTGGAACCTCTCCTTAGCTGTCACTTTAAATTTGGTTTTATTTTGTCTTACTTTATGCTTTCTTTGCAATATCATCTTTTGTTATGAGTAACATTTTGATCAGCTTTACCTGAAGGTATTTAGAGGACGACGAAAACAATCAAAGGCCTCAAGGATGTTTTTCAACGGATGTGAACAAAATGAAGCAATGTGAGGACCAACTAACACAGATCCGAGAGATCAGGGGTAAAATTGTATAGTGTGTGATGAACACATAAATTAATATCCAGAGATTTGGTCTAACTGGCCCAACTGGAGAATTAAGACATGGCAGATCACCTACACTGATGATACTACGGCGGCTCACTGAAACATACAGCTGGAGCTTCAGATCAAAGTAGATACATGTGTTGAAATGGCCCACTTGAAGTACAGACCCAAACTCAATTGAAAATCTTTGGCAAGACTTTCCATTCAACTAGACAGAATTTGATTTTATATATGTATATATAAGAATAAGCAAAATCTAGATGTTGAAAGCTAGAGGTAGAAAATTACTTGTAATTGTAATTACGGCAAAACGTAAACCTGGAAAGCATTAAATCTGTACTTGAAGAAGTAAACAAGTACTTGTGACACTTTTTAGACTTTTATCCATACACAAGTTTTACTTCCACTTCATAATTTTGTTCTACTGTATTGGTATGTCACATGAGGTTTTGCTAAAATATATTCAGGTTTGTGACTGTAACATGACATAATAAAAAGTCAAAATGTATCAATACAGATACTTTTGTAAGCAGTGTAACAAGTCAATATGAGATGGGATATTTTGACAAAGCTTGATCTGAAGTCGCTTGACCTTTTCATCATCTGAAAGTCAGCGTATACAATAAACAGGCTTCCATGTACATCTGTGATCTTTTCTGTTGTTGCAGAAGCCATGCGGCTCTCTAGTGTAGCATGCTACTGTCTGCCACCTGCCTTCTTGTTGTGCTACTCAGATGTGGCTTTTACTAATTCCTGCACTATGATCTTCTCATTTCAGACTCAGGCATGCATTACCTGGAGAGGCGTGTAGTAAAAATAAAAGCCCCTGTTAGATCATGCAGGCTTTCGTGACTCGAGGACAATATTGACATGTTCTCACCAGTTGGTCACATGTGTCTAATAAACACAATCGGCACTCTGTGAGGGAAACAAAACCTAAGTTTTGGCATGAGTTTGCAGCAGTGATATGTCTCTCACAAGAAAACATTGAACAACAAACCTTGACAATAAGCTCGGATTTTATGCCGGGTTCACTTGTGACAGCTTCACATTTGAAAACTAAGAGAGATGGGTGTTAGCCACGTGCAGTGAGGTATGTGTGTCAACAGAGTTGGCCTACAGATGAACTCCTGGAAACAGCTTGAGCTCAGGTAGAAGAAAAGAGAAAGGCAAAGAAAGATGGAGGAAAGAAGGCGTGGCTTTGCTGAGTGACTCAGCCGGGCCAGACTCTGCTGAGTGACAAATCAAATGCCAACTGACAAAAGCACACACTGGCTCCAACTTTACTGGCTCCTTCCACCACACAGGTGGTCCTTCTCCCACACCTCCACATGCAGGCGCAACACAGCACTCGATCACCTCGCTGATTTGATCGGCGTTTAGGAGGTTAATGTCTCTTGCAGGTTTGACAAATCATATTCGGTATCGCTGTGTTATGAAAATATTCATTTTGGTTCCAGTCCAGTGCCCTGCAGGTGACCTTATAGCTGCAACGCAACATGCCAGGATCTGACCTCATCTGCACACAAGCATGACACTTGATTAATGGGCTCTGAGGTGAACCCTGTGTGTCTGTCCCAGGTCAGTCTTTTCTTGTTGATCCTTGAAGGGAGTGGTAAATTGATGGTGCTTCCAGAAAAAAGGGAAGTACACAAGTGCCACGTACCGAGACCTTCTGGGTCTCTGTTAGTCTCTCTTATATATGGCTTTTCCTGTTCTCACTTACTCTCTCTCTCTTCCTCCCTCTCTCTCTCTCTCTCTCTCTCTCTCTCTCTCTCTCTCTCTCTCTCTCTCTCTCTCTCTCTCACACAAACACACAACAAAAAAAAAAAAAAACAATAAAAACACACACACACAACCACAA
>CAEGAF010014313.1:0-13090 GCA_903067075.1 Micropoecilia bifurca
GGGGCATTTTTTTGGTTATGGTCCCTGGGGCCATGGTTACTTTCCAAAATTTCCCCCGGCCAATTTTGTTATTAAAGCCCCCCTTTTTTTTTTTTTTTTTTTTTTTTTACAAGCATGCTCACATTGTATTTCAATTGTATACACGACTCAGGGGAATGAAAGTGAGGTGGAGCGCTTAATATTTGCGTGCCAGACAGAGACAGTTAAGAGGACGGAGTCGGACAAAAACACTGAATAATGTAATGGTTTGGTATCGAAACACTGGTAACACTTCTGTCCTGTCATCTGCCCTGTCATCTGACTCGACATGTCCCCGAACATTAGCAATTACTTTGCAAGTCATGCACATTTGTCGGTCCAAACAAACTCTGCAGCTCCATTAGAGACTGTTTCATTCACAGCATCAACTCCCTAGCCTAATCAATACTGGCCATGACAAGTCACCAGATCCTCTCAGTGGAATCATTTGTCAACTGAGCGATGGCTGCAGCTGTAATGAGAGATTGTAACATGACTCTCACGGTAAACACGTCTGATTGTTTGTTTTTACACCGCAAATTAGGCTTTCTGCTCACGCTGCCCTTTAATAACTTTTAATTTTCTCCACCAGGCCTGTTGCCCAGGGTGACACTGGGTGCTTTATCTCTGTTATGAGGCCCTCTGTCTGGGCCCTCTTGCCCCAGCATTTATTCAGATAAGAGATATTACAGCTGCTGAGCACATGCAACTGAACCAGCCACGCAGCCGGCTCTTATGAATCTTTGATTATGCATTTCAACAAATTGGTGGCTGGCTCTCATGGGCATGTGTGGCAGAGATTTCAAAGCAATAGTCGAGAAATAATACTGGAGTAAAAAAAACCATCGGAATGATTTATGTCAGAAAATTGGACAATAAACGTTTTAATTCAGATACTTTATGATGAAGCAATATTTATTACACAAACACTGTCGGTATTTACGTTCATGAGAGTAAAAGTATTTGCAGTTATGATTAAAACCGAAGGATCTTTTAATTTTACATTTATTTTGAGATAATAGAAATTAATAATTAATTATTTTTCTATTACCACAAGCATACAAAAAACACAGATAAGACTGTCAATATAAGTAAATTCAAAGGAAAACCACAATGGAAAATTTGTACACATCTGCTTCCATAATTTTTATTTTTTCCAACAGCTGGGTCGTGGAACAAGATTTTCATTCTGAACACAGCAGCAAAGCTGCAGCAAAGGGGCTGAAAAACAAACAAACAAGGAATTCCAGTCACTTGCACTGAAGTTGATTAAAAAGTGTGCAGAAACATGTCAACAACCTCTTAGAGCTGAAGCAAAGTTGTAGAGGAAAATCAGTCTGAATTCATCCTCAGCAGGAGGAGAAACTAATAGTCAGACAGAAAAATGCCTTTCAGGACATCACTGCTATTGAATCACAGGCTGTGCCCAGTATTTACACAAAAATGTCCATTGTGCCCTAATCTTTTTTTTCCCCCTTTTGTTTTGAAGTGACATTGTGTAATTTCTCAGCTTTCATACACTTGCCTTTACATTCAAGTAGTTTTAAAACCTGTTAAAGTCAACACTGGTTTTTAGCTAACTGTTGTCATTTTACTTGACGGGAGGCAACGTGAGTTTGACTTTGAATGTTTTATTTTTTTGTATTTTAGCAATTTTGTGAGACTTATTTGACTATGTGTATTACTTGGCCTGTTGAGTCTTGCAGTTTTGAATCGGTTAAAGATTGTATCACTAAAAACAGGTTTTTCTTTTTGACTGAAACAGTTGCTGCATTGTGCCTGAAAGTTTTTTGTTGTTTTCTTTAGAAAAATTAAGTATGTTTATCCTTTTTGCCAGATCTTATGGCCAGTAGCATTTAAAGCTAAATTAAAAAAATGAACATCCAATCCAAGTGATTGTAGTAATTGGCAGTAATCACCAGTCATAGGTTATAGGTAAATAAAAACCATTAAAAGGATTTTCTTTTGTAATTTTTTCTGTTTGTTTGTTTATTGGAATGGATTTGTAAAACCAATAAGGAGGATTAAAAAATCTAGAAGAATGCAACATTTTTTATAGGGACTGTATTGAGTAACATGAAAAAATGTACAAAATAAAAACTACACTTAACAATACCAGAGGTATTCTAGACAAGAAAGTCACTTTTATATCTGAAAATTGTTGTCTTTGTGTGCAACCCATTTCAGCAGATTCCCAAAAAAAAAAACATTTAAATGAAAGTTGCACCAGGACGTTGGATTGTTTTGAAGAGTTGCTGTTGTGTGTTTTAATTGGTGGCTGTTTCTATTAAATGTCAGAAAGATATAGAACCTTGTAAAAGTCAGACTCTTCCTAGAAAAAAAAAATCTTGATACTAAAAGATTGGCATTACTCTTGTCAAACGAAATGACTTTTTCTTTTCTGATGCATCACACAGCGGTATTTCCTTCCTCCTTCCCAGCCGTCTTTTATCCACTCTGACACCTTTTCAGCTTACCCAGTATGCTGCAGCAATTTTTATCTTCAGCTTCAAAAAACCCACCTCCTTTGTGCACTGTACTGGCACCCAGTGGCTGCTCACATACAGTTCAAAGCACTGCTGTTAGTTCTAATCCGACAATGCTACCAGGGGTTTACTACCCTATGATTGCTCAGTGAGAGAGACTGTTAACAGTCTCATCCTTAGCTTTTGCTTCACTGTCCGCCCCTCTCTGAGGTAAACTGACCATTGCTCTGTCATGCCTAGACTTTTCAGCCCCCATTCAGGTTGAATGCTTTTTCTTCTGGTGTCTGAGAGGAGAGATGTTTTTAAAAATTCCAATAAATTCCACATGAGACATTCTGAAAACAGCTGCCTGTGTGATTCAGCGTTTTGCCTGCCTATCCCACAGGATCCTGTGTTTTCCTCCAAAGGACTCACACAACAATGATCACAGCTTGTTTAGCAATAGTGCAAACTATCTAGAATACAGTATGTGCTGTTTCTCTTTTTCTTTTTCTTTTTTTTTGTTTGGGAGCGGGGGGGTCCAGTCTTTTTAAGTCTACATAAGTGCAGCAATGTTAAACACTCATAAATGCTTTGGGTTAAAGTCAATCGTGTCTTTTTTGACACGGAGACAGAGCAGCCTCTGGTGGTTACATTTGTGATTGCACTTGCCCCCTTTTCTACTGTAAAGTCTAGCATTTATTGATTATCACATTCCAGAGTTCAGACAACATGACTCTTGACTTTAGTTTATAAATGACTACCAATTTATAATGTAATTAATCTTTGGTGATTATGTGTTAGTAACTTAAATTGCATAGTAATTTAAAGTGTGGTTTCACCTTTCTCAACCTCAACCCTTTCATAAATCAGACAGTTTTGCAAGTATTGTTCATACTATCAGAATAATTTTTTTTTCTGTTTTTAGTCATAATTTGTTTGTCATCTCAAATTCAGAAATTTTTTCAATGCATCTCTTAAATAATATAATTTACCTATGTATCTGTCCATCCATCCATCCATCCATCCATCCATCCATCCATCCATCCATCCATCCATCCCTCTCTTACTCTGTAAATATGTATATTTATATATGAATGTTGTCTTTCAAAATATGTTGTAAAACTGCTAAATGGGAGTCAACAGTCTTCTAAAGCTTTGACCTGAAAAGGCTCCACACGCTCAATTAGCAGCCGAGGCGGAACAGAAACTCTGATAGCCTTTGTAAGCTTGGCACCAATGACTAGTATTTTAATTCAATTCTCTTTTCCTCTAGGAATTAGCAAGTATTCATTTCAGTTTGTCTCTTACCACAAAGGAAACTTGTGAGTGAAGAAAAGGGGCATCCTGCCATATTCTTAGACTTCCTTAAGCATGTTTATCGATGATATTGATCTGCAGTCGTGCTGATAGCTTTAATATAACCATCCATTTAATATTCATTTGCGGTTTAAGAGTAAATGTGTCGACAGGTGGATATCTGCAACAAAAATGACTTACAGATGCATCTTATGTTTTAAACTGAGATACATAGACTCAAAATGATACAAACCGAGGCAGGAAAAGCCATGCTAATCTATCATTATGTGTTCTGGGGAAAGGTTTTTTTTGTTGTTTTTTTTGGGGTGGGGGCACCTTTTTTTTTTTTTTTTTACACTTTCAAGCGATTTGAGGAAAGTGTAGCTGAAGGATAGTAGGGCTGTAGGCAACAGAGAAAATCCAGAAAGGTTCACTGCTGGGTTTGAGGCTGAGCACAGAACAAACAATTGTCACAGTCTGTCTGCAGGTAGAAATATTGAAGTTGACATCCGGCTGTGATGAACAAAAAAATGGATGTGAGACTGAAGGTGTTGCTTGCTGCAGCAGTGAGGTGTGTCATAGCAATAAAACAGTATGGCTGGAGAAGATGCATTGAAAAAAGTAAGAACAATACAATGGAAAAGTGTTTTCTAGTGTTTGCCTCAATAATTTGGGAGGCATGGTGACCACTGCATAAATATATGTACTGTTTGTGTTTCATTTATGTGTTTGACAGACTAAAAAAACAATACTTATCTTCAACAAACGGAGAACTAAAATGAAAAAAGACACTAAAATGAGAAAACTAATATTTCTGTTACAAATTACTCAAGCTATCTTCATTTTTATTTTTATCATGCATACTCATTATATTGACACTTTAGCAGGGAAAATAAGTACTGAGCACATCAACATTTTTCTTCATCAGGCTAGAGAGCTGCACAATATACTGAATGTGTTTGTCAATGTGTTCAATATTCTAATCACGAAGGACTGCTTGAGTGCAATATTTTGGAGGCTATAAATTTTAAGTGACATGCATGTAAATTCTGCATGCCCTTAATTTATTTGGCCTGTTGAATGGAGTTTCACTGCCCTTAATGCCCAGGCCCAAATGCAGCTGTGATGCTAATGCTCACAAAGAGTGTTGAAGACATTAGATAAAAAAAAGAAGAAGAAGAAGATAGAAAAGACTCACTAAAATATGGCTTAAAGTGAACTAGCATTCTAGCAATATTCAGTAAGAATTTCAGTTACATATTTTCTGGCTAGTGTATAGAGTTATAAGTGTATTTCTAATGGGGCTACTGATGTCCAATTTACACCGAATGAAATGTGTTCATTTCTACTGAACACAAAAACATCAGATATGTAAAGGCGCAGAAAGAAAAATTAATGCAGAGTATACTAATATTACTCACTGTGTGTCGGTGCTAATGGCTCAAAACGTACAAAAGGTTTGTGTGTCTATTATGTTAAAATCAAGTAAATCTTGTCACATTACATATAGTAGCGCCCTCTTCAAGACATGTTAGTCACTGACTGAAAATTCTAAATTGAAATTGTTTCTCTTTTGAATGATACCTCGAACCACTTTGGGTTGATTGGTTCATGAACACATTACATCAGGAGATGGAATTGAATTTGACATACAGCTCCCAGTCAGTAGCATCATAAATTCCCAGTTGCACTCTAAACTTGCTAAAAACCTAATTCTCTCAATCCTGATCTGCTGTCAGACACGGATAATTTTCAAAATCCAAAACATGCATCCACTTATTCATTTATTATCAAAATGAATTGAGTTTAGTGTGTCGTAATATAACCAAATGTTGCGAAACGTCTCAGACTCCAACCTTGCTTTTGAATGGGCACAGCAAAGTGGCTAAAGAAGAGGAACTCCTCTCAGCATGTCAGGACAGGCCACATCTAGGCTTGAAAATCCATATGGCTACAAATCATCTGGGTCCACGTGCCTTCTAAAGGTTCTTTGAGCCACAGCCTGAAGCCGGCTGATTTAGTTAGCAATCAATATGTTTTCTGTGAGCATAAGCCACGGTAATCTTTTTACAGCACCTCTCCTCTCGCTCTTTCCTCTTATCCATTGCCCTTGTAACCCTCAAATCTAACCATGTGGCTGTGATTGCTTCTAGAAGGCTTTTGTGGTTAGAGCAAGTAAAGGGGAAGCGGCAGGAAGAAACTGGATAAAAGTTGATATCAGGAAGTAGTGAAACCCAGAGTCTATGTGGCACAAGGACTAAAACCCTCTGCTCATTTTCTAAGACTTGGTCTCATAAAAATGGATTAGAGGAATGGGTGCTTCTGCTCACCATGCTTTCATAAAGCACTGAGAATCTTTCTGACATGACTTACAAATGCAAAGAAAAATCATCTATTTGTTGAAATTTAAGGTAGCCTGACAAACGACCTGAGAGCTTCATGTTCACTAAAAGAATTTCTGAATAATGCTCAACTAGTTCATATGCAGTATAGAGCATGTCAATACGTCATAAAGGAAATCTAAGGATTCCTTTAGAAATATTTTTTTTAATTTTTTTTATCTTAGGGACAACAACTATATTAAGGACTTTCCACAGCTCGCCGATGGTCTCATGGTCATCCCCTTGCCAGTCGAGGAACAGTGTCGGGGGATCTTGTCAGAGCCATTACCCAACCTGCAGCTTCTATCAGGTAAAATGGGATTCAAGGAGGAATTTGTTCCTTTTCCCATATTTTTGATACATCTTGAATTATAAAGCCATTGGAGTCATGTAATTTTTGGCCTGTATAAATGTCAAGCCATTGAAAAGTACTGTGTCAATGTGCACCTGAACTTTATTTGACCTGCAAAACAAACCAGTAATGGCTTCAGATTTATAGAAAAGTGCAGTTTATAGAATATAAAATGTGTGTAAAATCACTACAAAAAAATTTTTGTTGTGATTTGTAAACAGAAACTCAAATGTGATGATGGGTTTGACAAATGGCTATAGCTGAAACATTTTGAGAGTATAAAAAATAAAATGTGTCTATTTGTACTCAAAAAAATCAAAGAGAAATCTTTAAAATGACATGTATTCTCTAAAATCTGGAAAGCATATTAAGTTTTCATTGTAGTACTGATTTTAGTAAAGATAAGAATTGGTACTTCTTACCTCTTGGAAAGCAAGGGTTAAGATGAAATTAAGGGCAAGAAGTTCTTTATGCCAAATATTGTCATTATGAAGATTTATTGCAAAAAAATAAAATAAAAATGTGAAATTCAGTTTCAAAAGAATAGTGCATTTGGTTCTAGGCCTTTTGGAAATAATGTCACCTTTCATAGTTGCTGCTGTTTGTTCAGAAAAAGAAAATATTCCACAGATAATGAGCATTTGCAAAATCCAACACCTAATCTATGATTTTATCCTATTGTGTCGCTGTGTTTTTTTGGATAGAGTCAGTCAGAGATTGTCTCAGACCTCCACCTCCACCTTTGCTCCCTAATCCGTCCATTAGCTAAATTGGCATTTGGGCCACGCTGATCTCTAAAATCTTTTCCTGGGGATCCGCTTTCACCACAATTGGACGCATGCGTACACAAAGTAAATTGCCCTTTTCTTCCCAGCGCGCGAATGTCTCAGGTGTAAATCGCTTCAGAGAGGCAAAAGGTCAAGATTCCTGTAAGCAGTTTCTTTATTTATTTTCCCTTGCTCTTCACTTTTGTAGCTTTACTTCTAAACCGGTGTGAAAGTTAGGTAATTGAATTGCCCTGAAAGCCAAGATTGCTCGATTCTAATGGCAGCAATCCAATTGGAGTTCAAGCTGCACCATATATCACCATTGATCCAGGAGCAGCTGGGTTGTGGGCTCTGATGATAAATGATGTTAAGGGAATATTGGGTTGTAATGGCTGTGCAATAAGCCTGTAATGACGAAAATAAAACAATGGATTGTATTTAGGTTTTCATTTATCATAAACCTCTGCCTCTCTTTATGAGTCTAACCCAGTAATTTGTTTAAAAATCTTGTGTTTGTGGTTTGTGCTCCTTTGTCTTCAGCTCTGTCTCCTTCCCGTTTTCTTTCTTCATCAGGCGATGCCCAGTTCAGTGAAGCGCTAGGCTATCCCATGGTTCAACAGTGGAGGGTGCGCAGTAATCTTTACAAAGTCAAACTCAGCTCGATAACCTTATCCACAGGTCAGTGACTGAAAAATGTCATTTGGATTTCATCGTTTATCACATCACGGATATGAAAATCAGTCAACGCCTAAATAAATGTGATACCTCTGGTTTTTATCTGCAGTCGGGGCAGTGTGAAGATCCATTTACTTTTGTTCTATGTTGTTATTGATTTGGTAGAATTTTCTAAGGTGCTCAAGACGCTTTCAGGTGAGAGCACACGCGAGGAGCTCCTTGCTTTTCTCCAGCAGTACGGCAGCCATTATGTGTCAGAGGCCCTGTATGGCTCCGAGCTCAGCTGCAGCATCTACTTTCCCAGCAAGAAGTCCCAGCAGCAGCTTTGGCTGCAGTACCAGAAAGGTGAGTAAGGTTAGAGAAAGGCCAAGTGATCCGTAGGCCTAATTTGCAAAATTATGGATGTGGAGGTACTGTCACATGTTCTTTAAGCTGCCATGTGTGTTGACTTATCTAAGGAACTAGTTTAAGTGGGTCTGAATATGAAGAGAGGAACCACATCTTGTATCAAGAAAAGATTGCCTCATACAGTGTATGTACTGGGAAGGAGGATGCAGTTTGGTTCTATGTTACTTTACCCCCACATACCTGACAATATGCAGATTGAGGTTCAATGTTCTGCATGCAACCAAGAGGTCAAATTGTTTTTAATATAGCAAATCAAAACTTTCCTCCAACAAGAACCACTTCAAGCATTTAACATGCTCAGGTTAATGGATTTGTATTTGTGCAGACAGAGCTTCTGTCTGCACATTAAGGCAGACAGCCATAAAGTCAGGTAAGGTTTTGATGGATCATTGATGTTAAAACTCAGTAGCACTTGCTTAAATTAGAGAGAGGGCGTTCCTATGTTTAGTCAATTCCAATCCTCTTGTCAAAAAATGTCCACAAAATTTGCCAGATGAATAAAGTTAACATGCTACAGAATCATATGCATCGAAAAGTGATGAAATCTTAATTATTTAGAACCGCTATGCCTACAGGATATAAATAAGGTCATTTAAAGTGAATACAGGCATTGATGTTTGCTTGTGTGCTGGACAAACCGGTGGTGGAAAGTGAGAAATTGTGTTAAGTTGAATCTCTTGTTGGCCCCTGTTTTGGCCATGTCTCCTTATTCCAAGTGAAGAAAATGCTTGTAGAAAAATGTATCCGGAATGAATATGTTTTATTAAGGTTGAGTCGAAATCCTCATTCTTTGTAAAGAGAAAGTAAGAACGGTGAGTCAAATTATATTTGATGGAATTAACAAAATAGAAGAGCACAAGCAGTTTTTGGTTTTTAGTGAAACAAAATAGTACTTTTCATTCCAGTTATTCTTGTTGTTTACCCATGAGTTGTTCATTTCATTTTCTATTTGTTGGACAAATGGTGAAGGAAAACTTTGAGTCATAAAAAAGATGACCCTGTGGTGGACTAAACTACCTCTCCAGGTTGGAACCCATTGGGAGCTTATAATTGGCTGGACCGTGACCATGAATAAGAAAAAGAACATGTGTTCAAAATATTTGGATGGATTTTTCCCCCTGAATTACCAGTGTGCTGTACAGATAAATCCATGGGAGAGATTTACTTTATCTCTGACAAAACTTAGATTTTAAATATCTTCATAAAACCATTACTTCATAGGACCAAAACAAATAGATATTCAGAAAATGACAACAGCATAAAAAACACTTTAGAAACACTCTTGCACTATGAATGAATAAGTAATAAAATACAAATCATTAACCTTGTAAAAAAGGATTAAAGTCTCAAGTGTACAGGTAAGCACCAAATTACCTACCCATGGCAGATTTCAGTCAATTATAGTTTACAAATGGTTTCTTATCACTAGAATTATTCATTTTTGGATACAGTTAAAATTTGCAGTTGAAGTGAGTAGAGTCTGTGAAGAAAGCTACAGATTAGGGTGATGGTAAAGATGCTTTCCAGCCTCAGACTAGGACCTCTTCACCAAAAACCATCAGCATGTCAGTGAAAATATACAAATTTTAGTCAGTTAATGTGTGATGGCTCTAATTGCTAAAAATATTTCCCATAATTATTAAGAAGGGTAAAACCTTTTGTAACCTTTGGACGTGCTTTCTTTTAAGAATGTAGATAAAAATTGTTTCTTCAGAAACTACACACCTTGTTTATTATATTTCAGGAGTCCTGCGTAATTTGTTAGAAACAAACATGTTGGTTGAAATAATTTTAAATTCAAATCTGAGAGGTATTTGAATACTTACTAAATGAATAGTACAAACTCGTATTCTAAAATCAAATGTTCTAAACGTGGTGTAACAAAAACTGCTGCAGATATTTTAGTTTACTGGTTGACAATGTTTATTGCACTCAGGATTATCAACAATACAAACATGATTTTGAGGACACCAATGAACGACATGGGAGTTTGATTCACTGTAAACAAAATGCTGTATAACATGAATTAACAACTGCATCTGTAATGAAGGACATATTTAGAGGATGCGAGACACTCAACAACTCACCACACTGAAACAAGGACACTTAACTTTTCAAGCATTTGAAGCTTTTTTTTCCTGTAACTGTTATTCTTGTTTATTTTGTTACTACTTCAAATGATCACAAAGAAATTTTTGATGGTAATAATGACATGCAGTCGATAGAGTATTAGATCAAAATGTATTTAGTACCGAGATGGATTTGCATGAAAATAAAAAGATTGACAAAGATGTAACGACACAAAGAAAATGCCTGTGGCAAACTGGAACTCGTACTCTAGCTTGTCTTTAGTTTTATTTTTTAACAGTCAGATTCTCTACTATGCATGTTTTAGGTTCCTTACAATAAATGTGGATAAGTATGCAGAGTAAAGGTTGTCTTGGGAACATTAACTTTTAGCTAATTATAGATAATGCTCTAATGAGCAAATTTGTATTGGGAAATGCAAACATACAGAACATGGGGAATAATAAACAGAATATTGAGAATCAACATTCCTTAGTGACTATTGTCAGTGTTTACGGAAAATTGCCTAAATTTTCTTTGTAAACTTCAGGCCAGCAAGCTGAAGGAAGCCTCCTATATTTCCCCTTCATTTAAAAAAGAGAAAACGCATCACCAATTTGGAAATATTTGGTGCCAAAAAAGAAGTGCATCATAGACACTAAATCAGTACCAGTCCCTTTTTTCAAGATGCCATTTTATAACAAATTTGCAAACAATGAAAAGCATAGCTTGAAAAGAGCAGAATCACTATAAATGATTAACATAATTATATTCAAAATAATATTTTATCAGCATTATGAATACGTTCTGATTCGCTGTTTAGAATAACTATCACGTTTATAGATTTTTGTCTTGTAATACTTGTGTAAATATTATGAATTTGATATTTTTATTCATAGGAGACGCCTGGGTCTCCTATGAGACCATGCCTAAACTCAGAGTGTTCCATAGTTATAGGAAACTAAAGATGTGCTGTTCGCTTCACTGTCTAATTTTACTGCCAAAAAAATTGGGAGTAGTTAATAGTTAATGTACAATACACAATGGTGTTGAATAGAACCCTACGGGAAACGGTTCTTTACAGAAGGGAAAAATGAAAAACTATTTGTTTTGTTGTACTTCTACTCATCTTTTCTTTGGTACTCTTCGTATTGCTTTCAGCTATGATCTTGCAAGCTCATGTAGCCGATCCACAGACACAGAGAAACACATGGACAATGGCATGGTCCTCTGCATCTGGAGAAAAGCTCAGGCTTTACTAAGTTGCAGTTCCAGCTTGTGCAGGGTAACTTTTGATTTTACTCAACAAGCCAAAACAACTGAGATCATACAAAGTGATGTCACAGTGTTACTTATCAGCTCTGTAAGTGGTTATGGATATATGAATGTAAATATTAACAATATATTCTTTTTTTTTTTAAAGGAGCACAAATCACAAACATGAACCCAGGTTTGAGTATTTTACATGGGAAGAACAAAAGTCTTAGGCATGAGGACTTTCCATATTCATTGGGTATGATATGGTAACACTACAACTGTGCTGGGTAATGCCTCACAGAACAACTGAGTGCATAAATTACCTGTATTGCTAATTATATTGCTCTCAATGCTTTATGAATTTTTTTTTCTCTTCAACAAAACAAAATGTGTAGGATGTTTTTTTTTGTTTTTTTTTTAGGCATGTTGATCAAGTTTTAATGATTTCCTTCACAGATGCAACTCTGGCTTCTCATTCCACTGCCAATTTGGCTCTAAAAAATAAAAAAAACAAAAATGAAACTGTTACTTTTTAAATATGTACTTTACAAAGTGTATTATTAACCTGACCTCGGCTTCAAATATTGGAAGTATTTCTTTTCTGTTACAATTCTCACAAAAAGGTACTTCACAGTGTAGCACTTCGGATGCTTTCATTTATGTGTTCACTTCCTGCAAAACTGTATTGTATTTCATTCCTAATAGAATAAAAACCATTAAAAGTTGATCAACATTCATTAGAAATCCCAAACACTTCCAGAGTCTTGTCAAAAAGAAAATTCACCCAAGATTACTCTAGTCTTCTACAAGTCATGTACACCCCTGATCAAAATCTTAAGACCTGTCAAAAAATTGCAAGAATTTGCATTTTGCAGTATTGGATCTTAAGAAGGTTCTAAGTAGAGCTTCACAATGTTAAAATTAGAAATCAGCGTAAGAGACAAAAACTTTTGAGCGGGGAATTAATTGAAAACTGCATTTACACTCAAACATGATTTTTTTCAGCTGATCAAAAGTTTAAGACCATAGGTCATAAAACCCCGAAAACCCCCCAAAACAGAAGTCAAAGTGTCAAAACTCAGTAATGAGTAGCTCCACCATTCTTGTTGATGACTTCAAACAATCGTTTAGGCAATTTACAGGAGGCTAGTGGGAACGTTGCTCCACATGTTGAAGATGGCTTCACGAAGGGCATCCACTGTCTGGAACTGATGTCCATTTTTGTAAACGTCC
The DNA here is from genome assembly GCA_903067075.1 of Micropoecilia bifurca. Taxonomy (NCBI): domain Eukaryota; kingdom Metazoa; phylum Chordata; class Actinopteri; order Cyprinodontiformes; family Poeciliidae; genus Micropoecilia; species Micropoecilia bifurca. The sequence goes on from CAEGAF010014313.1 coordinate 12,923, forward strand.
CTTGCCATCCATCCCTTTGTCAGTCGGGCATTGTGAACTGCAGCATTGTCCTGTTGAAAAACCCAATCACTACCACACAGACGAGGCCCTCAGTCATGAGGGATGCTGCCCGCTGCAACATCTCCACATAGCCAGCTGCTGTTTGACGCCCTGCACAACCTGAAGCTC
>CAEGAF010014324.1:0-37720 GCA_903067075.1 Micropoecilia bifurca
TCAAAGATAGTATTATTGGTAGCAGTTCAATTTGCACAATGCCTGTTTTGTTTAGTTTTCTTCTTGGAAAAGTTATTTAAAACAAGTTTTTGTCTAAATTAAGGTGAATTCATGGTTCCTTTTTCTACATAATGTAACAGTAGTGTTTATAATAAAAAAATAATAATTATGTGATCGGTATCGGGGATCGGAATCGGCGATCGGCCTTCAGGGGTGATCGGTATCGGCAGGAAAAAGTCGGTATCGGTATCGGCAGGAAAAAACCTGATCGGCACATCCCTAGTGATTTGTATCACTAATTTGCACGTGGTGACAGTATTTTCAGAATTATTGGAGCTTCTATTCATCAGAGGAGAAAAAGTAAAACCATCAATCTGATCAGGTTAGGAGGTTTTAAACATTATTAATTGGAATTTATGACAATGATAAATCAAAATTCTTATCATAGCAAGAAATTCAACATGATAAACTATACGATAAGCACCCAATCCTAATGTAGTCGTTAGTTTGCACCAGAGCTGGACAACAAACCAATAACAATATCTATCACCAAAGACGTGATCAATATCAATCAATAATTTATCTGATAAAATATTCTAGAATATTCCCTGAGCTCTGATCCGGAACCGCACGGCATTCTGGGAGATGAAGGAAGAGTACAGACTTTAGCTGCTCAATCTCTTATGGCTAGCTTAGCTACATTGGTGGAATCAGTCACTCTTTTGTTCCCTAGCAACAACCTGCTGGGTAATAAGCATCTTCTCCCCTCCCCAACTCTGGTTACCTAGCAACAGTCTGCTAAGTAACTGGCACAGCAGCAGTTTAAGGTTCCCCCACCATGACTCATAACTGCAGAACTGCTTAAAAAACAACAATAATGTGAAAACTGAGGATAAAACAGGAAAAAAATGACACACCAATTTGATGGTATTCAAGAACTAGTCGATAACATTTCTCAAGGAGTAAAAAAACAAAACAACCAAAGCGCCAGCACAGAACACCAACAACAGGAGGCGAGAACCGACTGCAGTTTTCTGCCTGATCGCCGATCTCTATAAAGTCTCAGCGATCTCTATAAAGTCTCACCTTACGATTTTGGCCGATATGGATTTTTAATTTTCTGGAAAGTTGCTAAATATAGCGACTTTTCACACAAAGACACTACACGACTACAATGTCAGCAGACCACCAATCTCCAATCTCCCAAATTTAAGAAAATCGGTTCAGACATATCGACCGATTAATTTATCGGTACATTCCTATCACATGACCAAACAAACATGACCAACATCATCCCTTCTCCATCAGCATCAAGATGGCTACAAACATTGGTCTTTAATGTCAGTCCAGTTTTACTCCCTATTGGTCAATCCGTCTGCCATCCTGCATTACTTTATATTTTCAGAGCTCGTGTAATCAACTGAATCTGGCTATGCATGAACTAAAAGGAGGAATCATGGAGACTAAAGTTAATATTTACACTGAACATGTTGGAACTGCTGATGGAAACATTTCCAACGTGGCCATTGTTTTGGTTGGTGAGGATTATCGTTAGACAGTGAAAGCTCAGCAGCAGTTAGAAAATCCTGCTGGTTTCCAGTCTGGAGGTGAAGAGTGGCCCAGTTGGGTATGATGTCATACTTCCTGTTGGTGACATCAATGGGGAGCAAGGTCTAACCTCTGACCTGACAAAACTGTGTGAGAGAGGGAGGACACAGGAAAGGAACGGATGAAAGCAACAAGGAAGGAAACGGTTTAATAAACAAGGAAAGAAGGAAGGAAACAAAGAATGCAAAGAGGTAGAAACAAGGAACAGAAAACTGGAAGAAACAAAATGGAAAGTAGGTAGAAAAAAGGATTTAAAAAATGAAAGATGACAGAAAAAAGGACTTAAAAAAGGTAGGAGACCAAGAACGAAAGGAGGTAGAAACAAGGAAAAATGGCAGAAAATAAAGATTTATAAAACAAGAAAACAAATAGGAACAAGGAAGGAAACAATGGTAGAAAAAAGGAAGGAGAAAAGACCAGATGGAAGGAAGGATAACTCAGAAATGGCAGGAAGAAAAATTGGTATATAACGGTAGGTTTACAGATATATTTCCCAGGCCAATTTATTATTCCATAAAATGTCGAGAGTGTAATCCCGGTCTGTTGGAGAGTAATCCCAGTCTACATGTGACCTAATCCTTTCAACATTCCCATGTAAACCCAGAACAAGACGTTTCTCACACTTTGCTTTTTTCCCTGCAGGGACCCATAGTTTGGATGCGCGGTGACATTTATGTAATAATGCGTCCAGTGAGCAAAAAGCCAGCTAAACCTCGGCAGGAGCAGGAAAACCCCGCGGCAGGATGAAATATTCCCGTTTCAGGAACATTTCCTCCGCCGGGGGAAGAAAGTGCAGCAGCGCAGCGCAGCTAACTGGATGAGAGCGACCGTTACTAGCTTAAACCCCGATAATCAGCCAAGACGTTCCGAAAACAGCCGAACCGAACGGAGTCACATTACCTCTCGCTGACCAGAACCACGTCGGCATCGGTCCAGTGTTTGAACACAGCGGGCAGAATCTTCCTGAAGACGAAGAAAAGACCGGGGAAAACTACAGCCCCGCATGCTAAAACTTGCCACATCCTGCCGGTGTTTTCCTCCCAACCTGTCCCGGAGACCTGGCCTTCTCTGCCCCGCTCGGCTGTCCGCGAATCCCGCTCGGTTACAGCCTGCGGCGGTGAGGCATTTCCACGGGGCAGAGCTTCGGTGCTTTTTCACCGGGAACGGTCTAACATCTCCGCACAGTCACAGTGAAGAGAAGCGCAGCAGCAGCAGCCGAGTCGATGCTGAAGCTCCTTATCTAATGCTTACACTCCACTTCCGCTCAGGGGACCGGCACAATAAAAGCACGGCCGGAAATGCTTTTACTTTGAAGAGTTGCGGTGTTTACACGTTAAATGTTTACCTTGACATTCAGTGGATGGATGGACCGATTTGGAAAAGTGCTTCTGCTTAAAATGACTACTCTGTAATTATGTTACTTGTATTCATTTTTAATATGACAATTTGCATTCATGTTTGTTTGATTACTTTATTATTTAAATATTAAGTCACAGAATCAGGTCCTTTACTCAGAACTCAAGGGACCTTTTTACCAGTTACTTGTTTCCTCTTACTTCAGTAATTTATTGACTGCTGGTATTTAAGTATATTTGTAGCAGTTTAGGATTAAGTAAAAAACACTATATCTCCACATCCTAGCTTTTACATATTTTTAATAACATTATAACATTAATGCTGATTTCTGAATATCTCTGCTGTTCCACTGTTTTTACTGTCATTTATTGTAAATAGTCTGTTTTTTAATGCTCAAATATGCAATTTTCTCATTTTTTTAAAATTAACCTTCTAAGTTGCATATTGTACTGGATTGGAAGTCATTTATTTTATAAACAGTATTTATGTAGAATTTTTGCCCTTACTGTTCAGTATGTTGCTTTTATTCTGTTTTTATATATTTTAATATTCATATCTTTGTCTGAATTTACATGCTTTGATTTCCTGTCACTTTTTCTGCGGTTGGATTTGGAACAGTAAAGCATATTTCTATTCTATTGTAAACATGTAGTAGTTCCCCTTTTAACCACGCGGGGGCAGTGCAAGTTGTCTATAACCATGAAGATTTGATTTTTCACTGTAAATCTCAGCAGGACTGATGAGGTTGGACTTACTGCCTCAACAGGAGGGATGTTAATGATTAAAAGAAAACATATGAAGCAGAAATAGAAATGTGTGATATTCTAATTATTCCTTTACCTGAATCCAATGTATCTATGGTAACTGTTAGTGATGAAATCAGGTTAAGATTGTATTTTTTGCAGTGTACATCGTATCAGTGTTACTATTGTTGCTGATTTTAACCTGCAGGAGTAGCAAACAAACAGCGATGTTCTAATTAATTGGCATTTTGAAATGCAGAGTAGTATTTAAGTGTGGCATGTTAAAATTAATGTAACTATTTAAATGTAACACCTGCAGACAAACACTGAATTTACAGGAAAATACAAGTTTTAAATCTTTTGTTTCTACATGTGGAACAGAAAGTGTAGAATGTGTGTAAAATTGCTCTTGGGGCCCCCTGGTGGTGTTGGGGCTCTAAGCAGCTGCTTAGTTCGCATGCTGCTTGGGCCGGCTCTGGATGAAATCCATGAGAAAACAATGATAGAGGGAACGTCACCTTTTAAACTGGTTTAATGTGTAGAAACTCCTTCCTGATGTTAAGTGCTCCAATATGTTAGCAGCTACTTTCTGCTCAACACCATGAGAAACTGGACAGCTGATAATGTACCAACTGAGTTAAAGTTAAATATTACCAACTAAACCAGGTAAAGCTGAAAACAACTAGCTAAACTAGGTAAATCAGACCTTGTGTGACAGATTTGTGGGTGTACCAGAAACATAGAAATACAAAGGTTCTGGCTCAGAAATAGCAACTAATTCTTTAAAATTTTTAATGCACTAAAATCTAGGAAATTAATTAATCAAACTTAATGTGTTAAAATCCAGATCCTGTTATTCAAGTCTCATAAATCAATCAATAAATTTAATTTGTACAGAACATTTTAGCAACAATGCAGTTCAAAGTGCTTTAAATCATAAAAACACAAAAATAAAAAGTAGTAAAAACAACCTGGAGTCAATAATTGAGAAACCCGTAACAAAAGGGATTATTACATGTTGTCAGGTTCCAGCATCAAAATCCTAAATAAATATCAGAATGTCAGTCAATATTCCACTTATTATGGCTGAAAAGCAAATCGAAACAAAATTGTTTTTGAGGTAGAGTGGAGAAACCGCAATGCAAAAGGAAAAAAGCTCAAGAGGGAATCTGAAACTAAAGTATGGATCTTACAGGTTAGTCTCGGTCGATATTATCAATATTTTGGATCAATACCAGTAGAATCTGGCCAAGGTGCATTTGTCCTGTCGAGCTTCAAATATCCACAGATTTTCTGAGAATAATTTTGAGTAAATATTGTCTGTGAATAGACAGATGTCCACTGTAATTAGGTTTTGACCGCAGGTGTAAACTGGATGGAATAAAACAAATATTAGCTTTACTCTGTTCACAGTTATGCAACAAGATTATCGCTCCCTAGTAATTTCTTTCAGTCTGTTTAATCACTTGAGATTCAATAAAGCATCTGATAAGAACAATTTTAATCTGAAGCTTAAAATGCCAGTTTATACCTTCTTTTAGTTACAGCATCATCAAATGTCTTTGATTGGTTTAAAAACAAAGAGGTCATTTTTTACCCTATAAATGATTCTCTTTGTCCTCATTAGTGTTAAGATGAATAAAAAGCAGACACAGAGACAGGAAAAAGGTCAATGTTTTTTTTATTAGAACATATCTTTAAACTACCATTTAGCAACAGGAAATACAAGGAGCAGCTCCAGATAAGAGCAATAAACCCGACGGATAACAAACTGGAATTTGCTACTTGATACTTCCTTAAGATTCATTATTGCCACCAATGTGACGGAGTCGCGTTTCCTCAGAAACTAAACCGCTGCGGACATTTTATCTTTCAGTCTGGGGTCATTAGAGGAGGACGACTCCATCAACATGCAATAAGCAGCAAATCAATGTTGCTCTGCCATGTTCGAACGCTGCGGTTTGAACAGGAAATTCATTCATTCATCAAATTCAAACATCAGAGTGATCACTGTGGTGAGAACATCAGCTTTCTGTCAAGAACACAAACCATCTGAACAAACAACAAGCCATTATCCTACAAGCACCAAAGACTTCCTCTACATATTCACATCGTCAAATTTTTTTACAAAATAAGAAGTTTGCTCTTCTTGGTTACCTGAAAGTATAGTTTCCATGACGGAAATCTGACTCCAGATGTTTCTCTAAGAGATGTAAGGCAGAAACTAAACAGGCCTGGTTTCAGATTGAGAGGCATAAAGACGACAATAGAACCACATCATCAGCAAAAAGAGAAGATGAAACCCAGAGGTTCCCCAGCCAGACACCCTAGTCTCCATCGCTACGCTTTAAAGGGCCAGTATCATGTATAATCAACCTTTTTGATCTTTCGGTCGTGTTTTAATCTTTTTCCCTCATCAAAAACAAACCTGCAGTATTGCTTTGATTCTTTCATGCTTGTTTAGTAAATTCTTTAATCTCCATGGTAACCTAATCGTGCCTTTGAGACCCAGCTCCTACCCCACTCAGCTCCTACAGACTAGCCAGCAGCAATTAGCAAACTGCTGAGCTCATCAAAGGATCCTACATTTGAACTAAGCAGCTGATCCTATCATTTTTCAACATAAATGATAGGATCAGCTCAAGCTCAAGCTTCTCGCTAATGTTGAAAAACACAAGGTATCAATTACTCTGTTTCTATTAAATAAGAAATGCAATTAAAAACACACCCGAATAAGTTTGTTCACATGATAAGTCATTAAAAAACATACCGCTCACTCCATGATCCTCGTGCTGCTTCCTGTTGTCTTCTTCATTATTTTCCGTCAGTAGTAACATCTGGTTGTTGATCATGTGACTCATGTGATCATGTGACTCGTTTTTCTTTAATTACCAAGTTCCAGACCCACACAAACACCACATTGCTACCAGATAAAAATGTAATAAAATGAGGAAAAAGGAAAAATAAACAGAATGCTGATAAACAAGATGACCTACCTACCAGTTATCCTGATTATATCACTGTGCATGTCCAGTCCACAAAGAAGTCTTATAAAATCTCTGTTTTTCTTACCAAAAACTCAGCTTTAGCTTAGGTTAGAGACGCAAAGCAAAGAAGTTCTTCAAGTATGGACAGAGTGAATAAGCAGCGCTCAATTTCTCTTTCTCATTATGGTCTGTTTGTCTTTTAACCAAGGCCAAACAGAGTGGTTTTATTGACTTTAAAGGAGCACATACCTTGGGGACTGTCTGAATCCAGTCATTTTAAGTCTAACACTCAAATACCAGCTTGACAGAAGGAAGTCTTATTTGCCAACAGGAAGTTGAGATGTTTTTCTGGATGTTTGGGAAGATCCTGCAGGTATAGCCAGAGTTTAACTCTACTTGGCACTAATTTACGACTAGAAACAAACCTGTAAACTTCAATGATGACATCAGCTTTTCCATGTGCGAGTTCCACATCACCACTCTGCCACTCCCACTTTCCTGCTCATGTTATTCAGGCCACTTTTATTCCGACAGCTTAATGCTGTCGGAATAAAGTTTCTGTGAGAAGCCAGGTTTTGTGATTGATTAAGTCATTTTATGACCATTCTGGTCTGACTGACACAAATATAAAAACGTTATGAATCTGTATGAGGTAAAGAACAAAAGAGTCTGAGAAGCATGTTAGTTCATTTATTCAGTGAATATGAGAAACCAACAAAATAGGCTGGTGCCAACAACAGACTGAGAACAAATGACTGAATAAATCAGGGAACACAGAAAATAGTCATTGATGAACAGACTAAACACTCAAAAAATGCAAACATAGTAAAATACAGAAACTCAAAAACTAAATTATTACTACATTATTTGTCTAATTTTGATGTTAGGCTGAATCCCCATGTAAAAGCAAAACCCCGCCAGACAAATTTGGAAAATTTCCAAAGTGGGTGGATCCAGGAGACACAGGGGGCGTGGCCAAGTGCGGGGATCAGCAGGGCAGTGGTCAGGAAGAGTTTATCCACTCTGTCGCTATATTTAGCTATTTTTTTCCTTCAAAGATGAATCTTGTGCCCAAATGCAGGGATTTAACCAATAGGGAAACTCAGCTGCAGTAGCCACGGTTCATCCTAAGGGGGGCAGCACTGAGATGGTTTCAAGCAAAATATATGACCCAACTAAACAATCTTACACAAAAATGTCACAATTTGCACAGAAACGTAAAATAATAAACCCTGAATTAATATAGTTTATCTGCAACAAAAGTTGATTTGGGAGTTGGTTACACCATAACTAAAACACAAATAACAAACAATTATTACATATAATGCTAAGTTTGAACAAATTTAGCTTGATAAGCAATGGAACAGGACAACGCCTGTTGTTACCCAGCAAGCTACTGATAAACAGGTGACCAGTTTATTGCTTCACATTGTTTCAGCCTCACCCCACCTTATCTCTCACACCGCCTCATTTCCTGTTCCCCCAAATGTTAGGCCATCAAGTGAAGCAGAAGCAGTAACCATACCTAAAGCTTTCTCTTTATCTCTTTGCACCTTAGCACCCAGCATGCACTGTGATTGTGATGCAGCTCTAGACGTCCAAACAGCTGCTGTTATACCAACACTTTCTCTGTCACCATTTATTGTTCCAACTGGAAACGCAAAATACTGCCAAACAAATAATTTAAGAGAAGGTCTGGTACATTTATTTGACTCAGATGTGTTTCAGAAGGGTTTCAGGATGGTAGCTCTGGAGGACAAACTAACTTGATTATTAAACAGTGACCTTTGACAATGCTATAGATTATTCCAGTCAATTAACCTTTTCACGTACATGTAGCTTCCTGCAAGGAAATGATGATTCATTCGACTTTCCAAGAATTCATTTTGAGTCAAGGTCGTGTCCTTGCACACGTATGATTGACATGCAACGCAAAAATCAGTTATTCACTGGTGGATTTCATGAACACTAACAAAATGAATATGTTTGACAAATTCTGGCCTCTCTGTGGCACTTCAAGGACTTCTTGGTCATAATGCTGCTTCTGGGCGTATGGGGAGCTGTTTGTAAAATAACAGTCACATTCTCACCATGGTAAATATTTAGCTTGCTGACGAGTAAGAAAGCAAAATGTTTAACAACTACATATTTAGCTAAAAACTAAATATTTAATCTAAGTATTCAGTTTAAACAAAATATTTAGATTGAAGCTTAATATTTAGCTACTTTATTAAATATTTAGCTTGCTAACTAAATATTACATTCAGTATGGGGTGCCATTTCTAAAGTTACCCAGTTGAAAATTATCAATAATAATTTGGGTTATTTCATCTGTCAAAATGGTAGTTTATTAAATATTTATTTAACAAGTTAAGTATTTAGTTGGCTAGGTAAATATTTAGGTTCAAACTAAATATGTATTTAGCATGCTAAATATTTAACTGGCAACCTAAATATTTTGTTTGGAACTGAGATATTTATAAATGAATGAATAATATGGTGAAAATTTGACTTTAAAACATTAACCCCCATTTTGATAGGTTAAATAATCCAAATTATTGTTTGTCTATTTTTGACTATGTAACTTTACACAGACTCAACATTTTGTTTTCATCCACTGACTTCTCTACACATTTATGCTCGTAATAAAATCAGGATCTGAGGTCTTGACAGAGTTGAATTTCTTGAAACGGAATATTTTTCTCAGAGTTTATAAAGAATTATTCCTCTTTTTTATTACCACCGTCTCTTGCTGAGTGACTATTAAAGGTCATTTGATACAGTTTGTCAGTTTTATTCCGTTACATGTCTGATAAATTATTTTCTCCAGCCGCCCAAACCATAATTCAACAGAGTAACTAGGTCACATTTTTGTCATGGGTGAAAATAAACCCAGTGTTAGCTTTTAAATCTCGGTTTGGATGTAACTGAAATTAGTTTTAAACAGCTGATTCTAACAGAAGCTAAGCTGACTTTGAGTAATGATAACTTGGGATACTGCTAGCTTGCTAATGTCAAATGCTAGTGTCAAGTAAATCAAACTTAGCTCAAAGCTAATTTGACTAAATGCCTATTTTTACTACATTTTGTTTTGCACAAATTTAATGTGGCTAAAGGTGAAGGGCAAAATAAATGTAGCTGTTAGCAAGCAATCCATCAGAAAGGTAAAAATTTAAAGTTGGTCATTTCTAACAAGAATAGCTAATTGTTCTGACGACTAGGTTCAAATTGCAGGCTATTGATCAAAATTAATCATTAGACAAACGGAGACTGCAATAATGCTGAGTACACACACTGCCCTTTATGAATACAGCAGTGAAAACCAGATTCATTGTTCTTTAGTCAACACACGTTGTACCAAACAGGGTAGAAATATTAATTTTTAATCGACAAGCGACCTCAGCCAGGGCCGGTCCAAGCCTTTTTGGGGCCCTAAGCAGATTTTCAATGTGAAAATTGTTTGAAATAGCATTTGTTTGTATTATTCAATATTATTTTAAATATATATAGATATTAAATATATATAGATATGTATATATAGATATGTAATTCTCCAGCGATTTGCTTTTGAACCTTTTGGTTTTGGTTGTGTGATGTTTATTCTCAGACGTTGATAAGTCTTGGACAAATTTCTGTGAATTGGGAGAAACTGTTTCTGTTGCAGGTTGGTAACCAGGGTGGAAATAAAACTGGCGTTAAGGTGTTCATAGAGCAGCGTGTAAACGAGATGCTGCTGCGCTATGGCGACTGAGTGTTTTCAGATACAGTCTGCTGGACTGCAAGCTGAGCAAACAGAGCAAACTAACCAGACTTTATCAGCCTGTTGCCTTAGTTTTCACTGTTTTCAGCCGACAGCTCAAACAGGACTGAAGAAACGAAGCGGTGAGTACAATTAGTGAAAAAATATGCAGCTGCATCTTTTATTTTAGAAGAAAAACTGGCTCTCCAAGCAGCAGGAAGCATGAATTATTGGCTTTGTTTAAACAGAAGAGATAATGATTGCGGTTTAAACCAATAAAATATTACATTTCTTTATTGACTCATCCAGACGTTACCTGCGTTTCCCCACCTATGTTCAGTAGATGTTTTATTTACTTGCCATAATAACCAAATAAAAGCAGATAAACATTATGAGCGACGTGTGAGGTGAGACACATAAATGACACGCAGATGGGAGGGCGAAAAATGATAACAGGGTCAATGAAAGATAAATATCCTCCACAAGGGAAGACAATCGTCACAGACAGCCTCTCTGGTGAGTAGCTCACATCTCCTCCCCGGGTTTCACTCCACAGAAAAAGATTTTCACATTTCAGGTCAACATTGTTGATTTTTGGTCAAATATTTGCTGAAGTTCTGATATATTTTTATCTTAAAGGTATTAAAATTTGTTTTTCAGACAAAAAACATTTTGTACCACAAATATTGTTAATTTTTTTTGTATGTAAATGTTTAATATCTGATCTGTATGAACCATTCTTTTATGTTTATAATTCTGTATTTACAGGAGCAGCAAAAAATAGAAAATAAAACAACGTCAAAACTCTGGAAAAATGCTCAGAAAATTTCTTGTAGCGGCTTTTTGCCTCCTCTCCACAGGTAAAAAGGACTAAAACTTTTTATTTTCACATTCAGTGCAAAGTGGTTTTATGATTCTTGTTTATTTATGTATCTATATGTATTTATAGTCACATTTATAGATTTTATTTGTATTTTCTTCTGGTAGCCAAGGAATGACATTTCATTGTGAAATTTTTTGTAGTGTCTTTGTGCAACGACAAAAAAGTACATAAGTTGAAGTTAAAGCAAAGTTGTAAGCAATAAAAGGAGAAGAAATGAGAAAATATCTAATATTGAACGCCAGAAAAAAAATATTTTTGTGCATTTTTTAACATTTTTGAGTTGTCTGAAGTGTAAATGAGGTCACATCGGAACGTTTCTGTGATGAGGCCAAAGGTGATGAATGATATAGACCATAAATGATGTAGACATTGTTTAGGAAAAGTGCTGGCCACGGCTTTTTAGAACTGTTCTTTTCTTATCTCTGTTTTTATTAGCAGGATCAGGATGATTTACACCTTAACGGTTTACTTTGGAGATAATTAAATATTAATATTATTGTGTAACAAGGAGGATTTTATGATTTGCTTTAAATGTTTTCTTTCTGATACAGTAATTCTGTGTGGAACAGCATCAACCACCCCACCTGGTACGCCTACTACGCCAGCACCACCACCAACACAAAACACCACAGACAACAGCACTGGAACTTCAGATGATCCACCAACCTCAACCCCAACTGATGCACCAACCACATTCAACCAAACTGATGAAACTGGTTCGCCATCCACAGCCACCTCAAACTCAACCATAATCATTCCCACGTCGCCTCCGGCCTCGTCAGGGCTGTCCGGAGGGGCGATAGCCGGCATCACCATCGGTACCATCGCCGGAGCGGGCTTATTGAGTGAGCATAATGGACAAATACACAAACAGTTACGCAACGCCTCAGTTTCCACCACCTCAGTCTGTCAACCATTAACCAGGAAGGAGAGCAGTTCCCACTCCTTTGCTGGTCTCCAGACCTTTGAATAAATGCAAATGCTGCTGTTCAAATAGGAACTCAACCAAATTATTTTAGAGAAAGAGAAACTAATCTTTATCTGGACAAAATGTTTGAAATTAAATCCAAGTTAGAAACTGCAAACTCAATTACTAAGATAGAATATTACTGAAATGTCCATTTGTGTCAGGAAATCATGGTGTCCAAAGCTTTAGAAATGGTTCTGCAACCATTATAAATGACTTTTAGACTACTTCATGCTATCAAACAGGCTCTTTTTAATCAAGTTTTTTCATTTCAGAGGCTTTTGCTATGACGTGTCAGGTTTAGATCACGTAATAAAACGGAGGATTTCCACCAGAAGATCTCTGACATTTTCTAGATAAAACTTGAAAAGTTTGTAAAGTTTAAAATATGATAGAAAAAACTAGCTGATTATTATTCTAGATTATTCTTTTCGAATAATCTAAAAGAAATTCTGAGAAAAACTTGAAATCCACATTTTGCCAGAAATATTCTGAGATTGAACTGGAAAAAAAATCTGCTTTTTCTTTTAGTAAATTTTAGATTTTCTGAACTCAGAAATTTCTGAAAAATGTTTTGGAGAATTTCAAAATTCCTGAGATTTTTTCCAGCAAATTTAAAATTTTTCAAATCAAGAATTTTTCTGAGATTAATTCTGCATTTTTTTCCCAAGTACATTTTCAACTTTTTAAATTCAGGAAATTCTAAACTCTTCTAATTTTCAAAGATAAATCTAAAAATGTCTGAATTTTTGTAGCAAATCTTTGACTCTTTAAACTTAGACATTTCCAAGTTTCTCTATAAATTTTCTAAGATTAATCTAAAGAGTTCTGTTTTTCCTATTCTTTTCTGTTCTATTGGGGTGATAAAGTATTTTCCTTTCTTCCAGGCGGTGGCGTCTTCGGTCTACTGAAATACACTAAAAAAATCTGAGAACAAACCCCCCCCCCCATCAAGGATTTAAATGTTGAAACATCGCAAGCTGCAATGTTTCCTATGATCCGATCCAGCTAGCCGGACGGGGAGGAGGCAGGCTTTTCTCGAAGGATCTGAATAAAACCGTCAGTGAACCCTTCATGGCCCACCAGGAATAAATCCATTATAGCTTCTTGATTGCACTTAAGTCAGACAGTAATTTTGATAATGATTTTAACATAATAGCAAATGCACTGCGTATTTAACGATTTCTGTCCGCATTGAGTGGGATAAATGTGTCGACCAGAAGGTTTTGTTGTAATTTATGAATATGTGTGAAAACCTGTAATGAAGGTTATGAATAATTGATGATATCTAGTGTGATGAACGCCATCTTGGCGTATTTACAGCCTCAAGAGACTCGCTCATTGTCACTCTTTCGGCCTTAATAAAAAACGGTTTTAGTTTCTTCTGGCATCTAGAAATAAAAATGTTACACACATTTATAACCATCCAGACAGGGCTTCACTGCTGAGGTTTTATATATATTTCATAACATAAAGTTGGTTTATTTTCATATAATAAATATAGAAAATCAGACGATTAAACTTTTTTGTTTGTCTTCTTTTTGCTTCCTGCCTGAAATCTTCCTGCTAATGTTAGCTTTTTAGCTCATTTTACCTCGAATGCAAAAGCTAACATACTGAATGGAGTAATTTAATGTTAGCAAATATGCTAGTGCCAGTTAATTTAATTTCCTTTGGGACCAATAAAGTACTTTTGAATTCAATTAAAATAACATACTATTGAAAGCATTTTAGCTAGCATACTGAATGGAGTATGCTAGCTAAAATGGAGTATTTGGAGTATTTAATTTCCTTTGGGACCAATAAAGTACTTTTGAATTCAATTAAAATAACATACTATTGAAAGCATTTTAGCTAGCATTAGCTGTTTATCAAATTAAACTAAATGGAGGAAGTGAATGTTGTCTACATGCTAGTGACAGATATCATGCTAATATTAGCTTCTTACCTCATTTTATCTTAAAGCTAAAGTTAGCATACTGAACAGAGTAACTTAATGTTAGCAAACATGCTAGAGTTAGTCAAAATGCTAGTATATTAGCATTAGTTAGTTTTAGATGATATGTTATTTCCATTTTGAAGTAAATCATGGTACCATTTGCTAACATGCTACTGTTAGTCTTTTGATTACAATTAGCTTTTTAGTATTGGATAGATAGAGTAAAGCACTCTTTCTCACCATCCTGATAATAGCCCAAATGTTGATGCTAACATTTTAGCTAACATTACCAGTAAGCTCAAATTCAGCTAAAAGATAAAATTGGTAGTAAGCTTTAAAGGGTTACCCCCCCCACCCCCCACGTTTTTTATTTTTATGGCCAACATATGAGCACACTAGATGGAGTAAGTTAATGTGATGAAACATGGTAGAAAACCAGCTAGCAATGTTTTAACTAACACGGTTCTTAATTAATTAAATTTAACTCAATAGTTAATCAGATTCTTCAAAAGATGATCTCACAGTTTAGTTTCATAAGCAGTGCTTTTTATTCTCTTTAAAGGGGTTCTGCTGACCTATCGGTCACCGTAGTTCTGCATTGATTTAAGTTTGTCACCCAATTTAATCAGATAATTTGCAACATTTCAGAAAGTTTCACTTAAAATGCCTCAGAAATGTTTGACTCAAAACTTCAGCTTACTGCTTGCATTTTTGCAAGAAATCAAGACCAAAGTGGCAAGAACTTTTACTAAAGGCGTTCTCTTTCTTCTCTGAGGGAACATATGCCAAAATCATCAAGTGAAAAGGATTGATGGTGAAAAAGAATATTATTTTACCATCTCAAAAATAAACTAAGCATGCAATACTTTAAATAAAATACTCTGGTTAGTTGCTGGAAAGATCCTTTTGGATTTTGGAGTCAAAGTTCAAGTCATATCTGAGCTTTTAATATCAGATGTAAAAAAAATACCTTGTTTCCATGGTAGAAACATCTGGACCAATCAGATTTCTGATGGATGATAGAGCTGGATTATTAGGTGAGAATCTTAAATTATAATCTGTACTTATCATTGAACTAATGGAAGCTAAAAATAGAGGAGAAATATAATCTCTGTTTTTAACTTTAATCAGAACTGCAGCGTTTTGAATCAGCTGAAGGTTTTTAGCTGCATTTTCTGGGCTTCCTGGAAATCCTGGAAACCTGTTCATTCTTTATTATCAGAGGCTACAGAGGTTCTTTTTCAGAGGTTCTGGTCCAAACACAATAACTTCTGTCTTGTCAGGAATCAAAACCAGAAAGTTAAGCGTGAAACGATTAATCTAGGCCCAAACCGGGTCAATACTGGAACGAAGAATGGACCAAAATTCTCCCACAAAGATGGAAGAGACGGATAGAGTCATATAGAAAGTGAACACTGAGGCCAGCTGTGCTGTGAAGACTTTGAATGCTACTGTTAGCTTTCTGTGTTTTGTTTTATGATGTTTTAAATCCGTCTTTCCTTTAAAAATGATCAAAGTGTTGAGTCTACTGTGTTTTTGAAAGTTTAGGGTGAGTTTCAACCACCTGGGATGAGCTTTAAATGGGAACAGTTTGTTCATGTTACTAAATATAAAAATAACCCCTTCCTTCTTTTTATTGACTCTTATATTAGAACAGGTCAAAGTTCAGACCCAGGTAATGTAAAGTACTTCCTTCAATATGTAGAATTGTTAATATTTTATAATTTAATGAGGCAGGATAGTTACACACTTATGGAAAACTACACAACCAACATGCGTCACCACTGGTGACAACAAGGGGTGAAAGGTCAGTTCTAGGAGCAAACAGGATAAATTCTGTCAAATTGAACTGAATATTTTTGGTATTTTAAATATTTATATTGAATATTTTGAAATATTTACATTTAGCTCAGAGCTAAATATTTAACTCTGAACTAAACATTTAGGTTGCTAACTAAATATTTATTTTGAAGCTAAATATTTCAATATTTATTTGCAAACTAAATATTATATTTAGTGACATTTGTCAAACTAAATATTATAAACTAGATATTACAAACTAAATATCATATTTAGTTTGTGTTTTATTGTTTGTGATTTTTTTATGGTGGGATAGCTGAAAAAGTATTTAGTATTTAGTATTTAAACAAAATATTTAGTTTAATTTGTAACATTTCAGATTTTTTTATGACAGGCTAAATAATCCAAACTAATGCTGTTAATTTTTTTTGACTGTATCTTCACAAATGGCACCTATTACATGTCTATAGATTGTCCTCCAGTGAAAAGTCTTTTTATTTTTTTGTAATTTGGTTCAAAAATAGAAACTTGTCTAAATCAGTTGCTCAGACAAACCAGCGTAACAGTTCAGTTCTGTTCATGTTCATAGTTCATAACTAACAGCGAATGAAAACCTGACATTCAGCTTCTTGGAAAATGATAAAGGATGACATGAGATTCTTACGGACATGTTCTGCTCTGGCCTCTGCCTGTCCGTCCTCTGGCTACTAGTTCTGACCAACAGCTCTCTTATGGAAAGTTCAGTGGAAGGAAACAAGTTTCACCAGTAATATTTTAAGATTTTGACACAAAGTTCACAGCAGCAAAGGTTTTTGGAGTAACTTGATAACTTAGAAATGATCATAATTGGGGATTATTATGACTAATCTGATGTCATCTAAGACTTGCGTCCTCATCAGGGTTTAGTCGCAGCATTTATTCAACCTTTAAGGCAGATGAACACAAATGTCATCTGGATGAACCCAGAGGAGAAAAGGGAAATCATAAATAAAGGGGCAGTGCCCACACTTCCCTCACAGAGGGATTAACAAAGTTATTGATTAATCTTATTAAATCTATTTCTGCTCAGCAGACTGAGACCGTTCATTAGTGATCGATAACATTTGATCAGTAAATGCTGTGATTGTTAAGTTAAAAAGGAAACAGTAGTGTTTCATTTTAAGGAAATAGGTGTAAAATAGATGAAATGTGGTCCAAACTGTGCTGAGGTTTTACAGTAGAAATGCTCCGCCTCCATAGGAAGGTAATAAAAAAAACTAATATAAGCTGAATATCCACTGGTTTTACTGGAAATAAACTCGTCCACATCCCCTCAGGTGAGCAGCTCTCCTCTCCAAAGTCACTTTCTGTAATGAGCTTCTTCATTTTTTATGTTATTTATTATTATTATAGCTTCAGCGTTCTGATTAAATACCAAATGACGGAGAGTTCATCTTTATTTTCTCTTTAAAAATAAACCAGATTTATAATTTCCAATGGATGCTTAGTGGGAAAATGTCTGTAATTGAACTGGTTTCATGTTTTGGTGTTTTTCTATTCAGGACTAAACTCAGACATTCCTGGTTCTCCAAAATGATGAAGGATCATCTGTGTGTAGCGGCACTTTGCCTCCTGAGTACAGGTAAAAAAAGACTCAATATTCAATCCTATCTATAAATAGCGCCATATTATAACTTTGAAGCGTCTAAATTTGAACCTGAAAGGAAACAGTGGCATAGTCTGATACAAAATATTTCAATATAATGTGTATTGAAATGTTTCAAATCCTTCAAGTTGAGTTTTTTTACAGCAGTGATTCTTCGTTTTATCAGCCGTCCTTGTGATTCACTGGGTTGATGATTATTTAAATCTGATGGAAGAGGAAGCAGAGGAGTTTACAGGAAGACAGTGTAGTCAATAAAATGAACTGTTAACTTCTTAACAGTTCTGTATAAAGTCTCTTGTGACCCAGAAACCTGATTAAACTTTTAGCTGAATCCTGAAGCATCGTTTTAAAACCTCAAGCAAAAAACTGAAGTAATTATCTTCAGAGCTAAAGAGGAACAATCCAGAGTCAGAACACAGTTTCAGTTATTGGAGATAGAAAGAAACTAGAGATCAGGCTGAAACCTGGGTTGGTGTACTAGCTGTGGTTGGTGTACTAGCTGTGGTTGGTGTACCAGAGTGACTTTTTGGAGACGCTTGCAGTATTCAAGGTAAAAGTCTGACTTTTATCAGCTGCAGAACATTTCCAGGATTAAAGGAATAATGATGCAGCATTAGTGTTTAGATGTGTTTACCTTGAATACTGCAAGCGTCTCCAAAAAGTCACACACTGAGTTCCTTTAAATAAAGAATAAAAACCAGCCTTTGATTAATAACTGGAATATTGATTCATATATTTGATTATTCTTGATGACTCTGATGTTGACTTTTGACAAAATGAAAAGCTTGTTTCACTCTGGTTCGTTTTTATCATGTTAAACTTCCTTATTGCTGAAACATTCTGAACTAATAAACCTGATTTTCCCTTTTTTTGATTAAACTGATGCAGTAATCCTGTGCCGAGCGACAACCACAGAGGCTCCAGTACACAGAGCTAGTACACCCACCATAGCTAGTACACCAACCACAGCTAGTACACCAACCACAGCTAGTACACCCACCATAGCTAGTACACCCACCATAGCTAGTACACCCACCATAGCTAGTACACCAACCACAGCTAGTACACCAACCACAGCTAGTACACCAACCACAGCTAGTACACCCACCATAGCTAGTACACCCACCATAGCTAGTACACCAACCATAGCTAGTACACCAACCACAGCTAGTACACCAACCACAGCTAGTACACCAACCACAGCTAGTATACCAACCACATCTAGTACACCAACCACATCTAGTACACCAACCACAGCTAGTATACCAACCACAGCAAGAACTGCTGAACCCACTACACACTCTACAGCCCCAACCAAACCCACTTCAGCACCAACTGGTGAACCAGGTAGTGTATCAACTAGTGAACCAGCTAGCACATCAACTGGTGAACCAACTAGCACATCAACTGGTGAACCAGCTAGTGCATCAACTGGTGAACCCACTGAAGCGCCAACCGGCAGACCCAGCCCCAAACCTTCAGGTCTCTCAGGAGGAGCGATAGCTGGCATCACAGTAGGAACAATTGCTGGAGCGGGTTTATTGGGTAAGTGTAGAAAATAAATAACATACTGTCACCTGTCAACATGAAATATACTGACCAGTTTATGTTGGTGATCTTTATGCACTCTATTCCTGTGAGACTGAGGTCAATGGTGTCTGTCTGTGGTCAGTAAGTCCAGGGCAACAATGACACAATAAAAGCAACACCCTCATTTAATCTAAAGATGCTGTTGCAGAGCAAGAGCAGCCAGAGAAAAGCAACAATGTGGACAACATTGCTAAAACGTTAGCAGCGATAGCGCTGAAGCGCTAGTCTTAAATATTAGTTTCACTATTACGCTAAACCAACATGGCATTGAGAACAAGCTAATGCTAAAGCACTGAAGAGCTAATTTGATGCCCACCATGTGTCAGTGAAACATGTCTGCATTGTGTAGCACTCTTAACAAATTTGTCATCACACAGCGGCTTGTTTCCTCTTCAGGAAGTGATTCTCTGGAGCTGACCTTTCACTCAGGTTCAGTTCTGTAGTTGATCAACACTGCTAACTTTGTTTGTTGACTATTTGCTCAAAGTTTCTTGAATAAAGAAAAGAGTGAAAACTTGAGAAAAGGAAAAAGACCTACTGCATAACAGTCTTCGCCCACTTCAAAATAAAAGTATGGATATAAAGTCCAGCATCCTGAAGAATTCCTAACAGTCAACAAGTTTACAAAAGAGACAAGTAAACTAAAACAGATTTAGAATTTATCCAGGAAATTTGGTTTAGAAGCTAAACAAGCAGGAGTTCAAAGATGCTAAGGCGCTAACTGAAAAATTTGCTATTATATTAGCGCATTAGCGGAAGTGTACCCACCACTGAAGCACCATTATTTTTTTGTGCTGTGAGACAACATTTGTTGTTTATATAAACAAACTGAATGGTATTGAACAAAAACAAAACATAAGGAAACTATTAGGGGATCAGTCGCTACTTGTGGGACTATAAACATAACTCCTTGGCCTTAAAATCCAATATGGCTGCCTCATGCTTCAAAACCAAGGAAACCTGCAAAATAAAAGATTTGCAGCACATATTTGACTGCCTCCATCTGTTAACTCAGTCTCAGGAAATATGTTGCTGCAGCAATTTATTAGCTTATTTTGCAGAAAAAAAGCTAGCCAGATCACTAAGCAACAAACAAACCTCCATGCATACAACTGGAGCAAAGTCACTTCTAAGGAAATTTCTTATTATAGGTCAAAATTTATAATAATGTCTTTAAATTAGCACTAGTTTTTGAAATGTGGTTTTTGTTGTCACATTTATTCCACAAAAAGGCATCAATAAGTGGCAGATAAAGTTCTTTCCTCTGTAATCAATAGTGAAAACAGTGTTATCTTAATTTCAGGCGGCGGTATCTACGGTCTGCTGAAGTATACCAACAAAATCTGAGACTGATACCATTTGAATTATGATTTATGTGGTCACTCATTGCACAATAAACAGTTTCCTACTCCAACGTTACCCAAATCCTGACCTGGAGGACAAGAGAAGAAGATGCTTCATCTGAAAAGGTGATTTGAGAGGAAAAGCTTTTCCCACATGATAAGGAGGAGGCCAGAAGAAAGCACTGTGCTCTTTAATTTAATTTCTGTAATGAAAGGAAAACTATTTTACCCACTTAAAATATGTTGTAAACAGTTACATTGTCAAAGTTTATTTCTCATTAAGTGGTGATTTTTTAAAAAAATCAAACACATATATTGAACCTACCATGATCATTTATTGTGAAAGACAAAAACGTTGTAATCTAAGTTCATCTGATGAAAGAGAAGAGACAGAACAACAAAAAGTGATAATAAAAAAACAAACTGGATCTAAAAATAAAAGTTTAAAAAAAAACTGGGAGTTCATCATTTTTGTAAAGACAAATGTTTCCATGTTTGAATATTTCCAAACAGCCAAACAAGCAGTCCACCCATTATGGATATTAGTTGCTCCACTGGAACCTAATCGCTAATTCACAACAAATGTTTTGTACAGTCATGTAAATTATGTATATACTTCAGTTTTTCACAAGCTTGACATAAATAAAGTAGTGAAGGAGCATGAATTATTGCTGAAGGATTTTTTCTTATAATGGTTGATGCAAAACTTCAACAAAACTAATTTTGTTAATTCCCTACTAAAATAACTACACTTCACTATAAAAATCTGATCTGATCATAAACAACCTCTGAAGCAAAACTCAGATTTTAAAGAAATCGCTCTTCTTATTTCCTGCAGTACCTAACTATGCTAACGCTATAGAAATAGGATCAGCAACTGGAGACTCAGTTTTAGTTGATTTACTTGTTTTTTCTTTCAGGGCTTCTCTACAACAGAAAACAAACAATAACTGTAAAAGACTTCCGCAAAGTCATTTCCTAAAATCCGTTGTAGCTGCACTGCTAGCTCTGTACATAAAAATATCAAACAAGAGTGTCTCGTTTTCAGCTGGGATATATTTTGTTCTTTTCTGTAAAAGCAACTAACAAATCATGAACCATCCCAGAATCTTTAAACAAATACAAATCTTAATGTTGTGACTCATCTCTGTGCTAAACTACTAGCATTATCTTAAACATAACCTGAAATAAATTCAGCTTTTTATGTCTTCCATAACATCTCACAATTTCTGTTTTAGTTTCTGCTATAGGAAAAAGCCTCTTTCCAAACAATAATTCACATAAAGCCAGTTGTACCTTGAAGCCACCGCTTTCTAGCCCTGCTAATGCTAACAAACAACAAACTTGTTTGTGAAATTCAGTGACGAGAACAACGTTATCACTGAATGTTTTGCTTTTTACGAGTTCAAGTTTGTGCTTAAACTGCTTTTCTTACTTTAAGCTTTAACGTTAATTTTACCTCTGTCAGAAAACCCATTCCCACATGTCTTATTTTTAATATATTCATTTTTGCTTTAGTTTTCCGTTGTCATTGAATATTTGTTCATGAATTAACCCGGGTTTTATTCGTGTAAACACGAAGATGTATTACTGCTTTACTCCTCCAATACGCCCCCTGCTGGCTGCACTGCGTTGGGATTATTTCAAACTTTACATAAAACATGTTTGGAGGTAAAACCAAAGAATGATCTTGTTATTATGTTGCAGGTTTAAACATTGTTAAAAAGTATTGCTCAGACCTGTCAGCATCTCATTTTACACCTGACAGTTTACTTCAAATATATTTATTTTTCTTTGCTTAGTTTTAAAACATTAAAACAAAGTAAGAAAGTATTTACTCCCAATCAGATTTAAATTAACTTAAATGTTTAAAATCCTCCACTTTAAATATCTGTAGTTATTCTCCTCGGCCAGCAGGGGGCAGACACAAATCACTTTACAACTCAGTCTTTCACCGAGAAGAAATAATGATGTCAGTTAAACAGCGCCCTCTAGTAACCAAAAATGTATCAAGTCAGATTAAACAAATAGAGCTGCAACTAACGATTATTTCAGTTCTTGATTATTCTGATAACTTATCAAATATAAACAATTCTCCACATTCTGCAAATTTTTTCATTTTACCACTTAAGTATTGTTATACATTAAAGAATGCACAAGAACAAGCAAATAAAATGTAATTTTAAAATAAGAAGATACAATTTTTTTGGCCTAGAATGCAGTAACAGCATCATTTTAGTGAATTTGAATAAGTGAAGCTAAAACTATCACTTGAGTTTTGATGAAAATATTTTTTCAGAAAATTATGTCTTTATTAAATGCAAAAATGTTTGCATATATATTCCGTTTTGGCTGAAGTACTACTTTGACTATTTTGGGGGCTTGTATGCTGCAGTTAACTATTAATCAATTACTAAATTAGTTGATATTAATTTCAATAATTCCTTCATCATGATTAAACTGACTGATCATTTCAGCCCTAGAAAGAAAACAAACAAACCAAAGTGAACTCTGAATAAAGAGAACATCTGAGGAGAAATCAATGAAAGTTTAGAATTTAATTATGGGGTTAAAGGTCAAACCTCACCAAAACTACACCACTATCTTTCACTGAAACCCAAACAGAACAGTTTCATAATTTGGATTTTTATCTGATTTCATCTGTGGTAATCAAAGAAATAAATGATGAGTTTCCAACAGGAACCAACATGGTCAGAACAGGATGTGAGTACCGGTACCAACCACTGGGTAAATGGCTGCTCAGGTAAACAGAACCAACCCAGGTTTCTGTTCTGGTTCCTTGGGGTTTCTTTCTCTCTCCCATCAGGGAGCAACAGATCCAACATCTGCTCCGTCGGTCCGCCAGTAGCTGCGTTTCCATTAAACATAGAACTGCGTAAATTGAAATTACGAAAATAAATTCGATTTATGGAAATGTCCCAATTTCGACAAAACTCAAGTTTTCCCTAAAAAGGGACTGAGATGAGGTGGTGTTGAAAAATTTGCCTTTTGCAAAACTGCGAATGGGTGTTTTCTATGTTCAATATATGCAAAACCTCAATAAATATATTGTAAACAAACTCAGATATTTCAACCCAGACTGGATTCATACTGGTAAGTAAAAGGTTGTGGTTCCAGATGGAGCTAAAAATCTCAGCAGCTGGACAAATGGATGACTAAATAAAGCAAACATGATACGGAATCATTCAATGACGACTTTTAATCATTTACAGACTTTGGATGTAAAGTCAGCAACTACAGTCACATCACATTCACTCTGCTGTGCATAAATACTGTACAAAAATATGACTGTCTCCACTTAAAACCATCTTCAAACCATCGCTGGAGTCAACAAGCAGAATAAATTAAAATGAATA
Source organism: Micropoecilia bifurca (assembly GCA_903067075.1). Lineage (NCBI taxonomy): Eukaryota > Metazoa > Chordata > Actinopteri > Cyprinodontiformes > Poeciliidae > Micropoecilia > Micropoecilia bifurca. Next base: position 23,978 of record CAEGAF010014324.1, read on the forward strand.
AATTATGTCTTCTGAAAGATATTTTATAAATATTGAAAGGAAGTGTCGAAAAATGGCCGTAAAAACAACTTTTTCTTCAGTTTTGACCCTTTTCAAGAAGCTTTTCCAGAAGCCATATTCACAGTTTGTAATGGCAGTTCCTTCTCCACCAGAGGGCGCGCTAGCTCCGTGTGTTCAGGCTCAGTTGAGTGCAGCTTGTCTCTCGTGTCTATAGCCGACACGTCTGGTACTTTCCGTGTGAAGAGTTGGTCATCTCGTAGAACAGGACGTAGGCGTTGCTGCTGCGCACCTGGCTGGAAGACATGGGGCTGACCCTGCAGAGACACGCGCCACATGTTTTTAATTTATTTAATTCAGTTTGAGCTTAAAATTAACACTCCATATTTTAACATAAACTAAAGTTTTGAATAAAAAGGAGTAGTTAGTTTGACGAAAAGAACGACCGTACATAGGTACGTGGTGGCACGTTATTGCTTACATCCGGAGGAAAAAAAACAATAACGTAGTTGAACCTTATAACTAAATGAAACCTGGAGTTGTAGGTATTATTAACTAAATGCAGTGCCACAGGAAAGAGGGAAATAAAGCTGGGAAGCAGTTGCAAAACAAGTAAAAAAACAATCCTATTATTTTTTCTCGCTTGCGTGTTGCTACCCAGACTCGTCGTTACCATAGCAACTGGCTGACACCAACACCAGATGTTCCAGGGTTCAACACCAAAAAACACTAAAACATTTTCCACACAAAGAACAGAACATTCAAGCCATTTATGTTTTCAGGCTTGATGTTTATCTTTGTGATTATTGACAAGTGATCAATGTGGTACATTAGCTACCTATGAGATTAGCTAGTCTAAATTAGCTAATCTAATAGTTGATAGCTGCTGATGCTCTCCTGATGATCTGTCAGACAGTTGGTGTGTGTCGTCTTTCTTCTTTCTTTTTTTGTTTACTGAACCAAAACACACCAAATTCCACAGGACATCGACATGTTAAGGTTGTTAAAATCAAGCTAGCATAGCTGACCTACTTCCCTCTCCTTTGCCATTTTCTTTTTAATTAAAACTTTTTCCTAACCTTATTTAGTTGTTGTAGTATTGATATTTGGTAGCAAAGCACTGCATCTCTTTTATATATCATGCATACATTAAAGATTTAGCTCTTTATATTGAAGACAAACCAATGCTAGCATCATTAGCTAGCAGCCTTTTTTCCCTCCTTTTTTACAAAATAAAAATAGAACTTGTTTATCCTTTTCAAACATTCCCTCAAACTTCTATTCAATAAGTGAAATAGGGAATGATAGTGAATTGTATAACATCATTCAACGAGTCTTACATTTTATATGATGAACTAATTTTCTTTGATATGTTAATTGTTGATGTGTGGTTTCCAGTTTGTTTTCATCAAGAGGAATTTGATCTCTCTCACGGTTAATCTCAACCCCATCAACATCAACCTCTTTGCTAAATATCATGTAGTTAGTGTTTTCAACATTCGCTGATTTATTTACCTTATGTGTGTGTTCAACCCGCTAAGCACATACACAGATCCACAGGCTCGTAAACACGCAGCTGACCCCTAATTTGGTCGTAAAATTTAAGCTGCTACAGAGTTTTACGGCGACAATGAGGTCAGCGGCGGGCGCAGCAGGTGGAGGCTGCGTGATCAGCCTGATAAGCTGATACGTGAACCCAGTGAGGTGAGATCTGATACCTGGAGTCGTTGTAGCTGAACCATTCCCCCAGCGCCGGGTTCCTGCAGAACGACGTGTAATGGCCGCCCAGCACGTTTCCCGTGTGGTTGGACACAGCGTACAGGTTGTAGATGGGACGCTCTGCAGGAAGAATCAATTGTTTAATGTGCTTTACATCCCGAAAATATCATAAAAACCATAAATTCTGTTGAAAGCCATAATCAAAATTATTGGCCAATGTTGGAGTTATTCTGAATCAAAATCAGCTTTAACCAGCTGAGTTTTAGTCTTGATTTAAAGGATCTCAGTGTTTCAGTTGTTTTGCAGTTTTCTGGATGTTTCGTCCACATTTGTGGTGTGGAGTTTTTCTAGAATTTGCCAGGACGTTAGTTAATCCTGTAAATAGTGACAGAAGAACAACTTTGTAACTGTCTTTATGTGACCCTGAAGGATCAGGGACCAGATTTGAGCCTGATTTGTAGTTTTTAGCTGTAACAGATGAAGCTACTTCTCTTCTCTAGATAGTTTCTGTTTTTGCTGCAGACACTCACCGCTGCTGTCCGCTGAAAACTCCCTCAGGTCCAGATCTTTGAGAGGAAAGTTGACGAAGGTGTTCAGTTTGCGCGCTCGGACATTTGACTCTGAGAAACGCTTCAGGTCTGAGAGGCAAACCGGGGTCAAGGCACAAAAACCGTGTATCTGGTATACCTTTATGTTAGTGGGAGGGTTAGCATCTGCATGCTGCAAAAATTACTGCAAAAAGGATACGAAGTACAAGAACCTGAGGGAACCTCTGGATGCTGAACCTCTTGGTGCATTTTCTTCTGGCTTTGCATTTGTTGCAGGTCTGAGAAAGAAACAGGCGTTGCAGGCAGTCAGATTCTGTCTGCAGCATCTTAAAACAGAAAAAGCTGCTAGCCGTTGTCAGGTCTGTTACCGGTCTTTCTTCTCCGTCCAGCACGTCTTCTCTTGTGAAGAGCCTCAAGCAGTCCTTCAGCGTCACTTCACCAGAGCTCTTCTGTAAAGGATCAGTCAACATCGAGTCAGGAAAATTCATTTGTCACAATCTCAGAGTGTCATGATCTAAAATGAAGGTTTCAAGAAGAATTGAATGCTTTATTGTTTGTTTTTGCTTTCTGAGAGCTTAACATCATCAACGCCAGGATAGAGCTTTCAAATGTGGGGCTGATTATTTCAGTAATCAACAAAATAACTGATTACTCTATCAATTATACTTATGATTAATTAGCTAATCATCAGACTAATCAATTATTCTATGAATTATACTGTCGATTAATTGTCAGAATAATTCCTTATCCTATCAATATTTTTGATGATTAATCGGATAAAAAAAACGGCAACATTCTGTATATTACATATTTATGAACTTATTTTCTACTTTAGAAATACATAAAAATGCAAATAATCAAGTAGTTCAATTAATTTTCTACATAAAATAAACGTGTTATTATCTAAAGTGCAGTAACAGCATTATTGTAGTGAGGCTTGACTATTTGTGGTAAAGAAAGAATCTAAAGCTCAGTCAACCCTTCAAACATAAACTGATTAATCATTGATAGTAAAAGTTGCTGAACAGGATTTGTTTTTTTACTGAATTTGAACCAGGTGAAGGAAAAACACTAGATGAGTTCTGGGTAGAATATATGGCTTTTTAAAATCTGAATACTCCAGTTAACGATTAATAGTTTACTAAATTAGTTAATCCGATTAATCGTTGCAGCCCTAGTAAAATAGTTGCTGGAGTCTCAGCATTTTAGTTTTTGTAGAAGTAGCTTTTTAAGCAGAAATCGGGTTTATTTCAGGTAAGTGTTGCTGAACCAGAATCTGATTGGCTGGCGGGTTGTGTCTCCTCACCTGTACAATCGGAACCGATAGATCCCAAAACGGCTCGAACACGGTGGAGCGGAAACCACAAACTGTGCAGGTCAGAGAGCTTTTCAGCTGCCCCGCAAACAGGTCTGGAAGCAGGCATGTGAGAGGTCAAAGGTCACATTCAGCGGAAGGCAGTCGTGTTGCTTCGCTGATGTTTCAAAGACTCTTACCGACGACTCTACTGTCCTCTCTCTCCAGGTACATGTTCCACGTCCGCCGGGCTTTTTCTTCGTCACTGCAGGTCAAATAATTGAGATTTAGCAGAAAAACACGAGTGAAGCTGAGAAACCTCTGGAGGGGCTCGGCTTACGGGAGGTGGTCGATGTCCTGGACCGACACCTTTCGCTGGATGGTGGCCCTGTTCAGCTCGTTGTGGAGGCCGTCCAACAGGAAGCGCAGGAACTCCTGGGCGTCCTGCTGGCTGCAGAGACAAACCATGTTATCCAATCTGACAACTTCTCTCACCTGAGGTTTAAGGCTTCCTGAGGAGAAGAGGAGAAACTTACTGGCAGCCGATAAATTTGGGGGCAAATTTCTGGATCTGGTTTTTGAATTCCGACGGACTGACTGCCTCGTTGTTCACAGACGTCCACAGATTCTGAGTCAGCTTTGCAAACTCTAAACCAGAAAACAAAAGCAAGACAGGAAGAGAGAAAGATGTTAGCCATTTATTAGTAAATCTATCCTTCGCCTCACAGTCTAATGGAATCATCCCAACATAATCCCGAACTCTGCAAATGAAATCCAGAGAACATGGAGTGGATCTCTGCATGTTTACCTATTTAGGACGAACCGGAGGAAACAAAGAACCCATCCTGAGTCTCACAGGACCAAAAGTATCTGCTGCCAATATTTCAATGATCAAAATCAAATGTCCAAATGAAACAATCTCAAAACTAAATATTAATATTAAGCAGAGAAGGTCACTGATAACTTTGGTCTCTGTCCTGAATATCAGGAAAAATTTAGATTCAACACAGATGACGTGTTTTAATGAGGGCCGAGACTTTGATGCGTTGATTTTAAAAATTATTCACGTAAATTTAAAAAACTTCAACAGAACTAATGGCTTTCTTTTTTGTTTAGGTATGAATGTTCCAGCTGGAACATTTGTGTTCGCATGTTTCTGGTACATCTGTAAATCTGATGCACAAGTAACATTTACTAACAACCTGAAAAGAACCTGAAGAGATTAAAACAATACATATATTTTGTTATTGAGCTCATATGTCTATTTATTCCATAATTTTGCAGAAAAAATTGTTTTTTTAATTGAAAATGTTGCTTATTTTGTAAATGAATAGTTTTGATTTATAGTAATCTATGAATTACAGAGATGTCCCTCCTCTAGTTTTACGTCTGCTGACCTGATGCTCCCACCCTGAGCCCAGGATGCCACTAAAGGTGATAAACATCCACTGCGCTCAGATCATGTCATAAAAACGACACATTAAACATGCAGCTTTTCTGGGTCTTGTTCGCTAACTGAAGCTGGAAGGATTTGGGTTTAACAGCTGAGCGATGATGAGGGAGTGTAAAAACATAAAGTTTATAGGTTGAGACCTACACCTGACCCAGAAACCATCTGAAAGCTGATAACGCACGCAGAGGCTCCGCCCACCTTCCATGAGCGCCGTGTTGGTCCGACGGTTCAGCTCCATCAGGTGGAAGTTCCACAGGCAGTAGTCCCTCAGCTCGGACGTGTTGCTCAGACACTGCAGGATGGAGTTCATGAAGCACTGGAAACGAGAGCAAACGTCACCATGGATCCAGTCTGAGCTGCTGGTTTCACTGGGAGAGACGCTGAGAGGCTGAGAGGCTGAGAGGCTGACAAGCTGACAAGCTGACAAGCTGACAGGCTAACAGGCTAACAGGCTAACAGGCTAACAGGCTGACAGGCTTACCGTGTTGCCCAGGTTCCTCAGCCCCACCAGGCCCTGCGGACTCTTGCTCTGTTCACAAACAGAAACATTCAAAATTACCTCAGACATCAAAAACCTACATTTTTCAGCCTGACTTCAGCTTTAAGACCTTTTTGGTTCTTTTCTTCTATTTGTCACCTGTTCCAGAAATTATTTCTACCAAATCGCTTTCTGAGATATTTCCGCCTACTTCGTGCTGTCAGACAGGTTCTGTTTAAGTCTGGAAGTAAATCACTGTAAAACCATAACATTTATTTTTGATCTAGTTCCAATAGCAAATATCAGTAAAACAATAACTAACGTGCACAAGATACAAATAATCAAGCTTTATCATGTTTTAGTCAATAAAATATTTATTTTCTTATTTTAAAAAAATGAATTGAATTATTAGATTACTTGCTTTCTTAAATGTATTTAAAATGTATAAATCAAGCTTAAATGGCAAATCTTTCCATTTTTTGCTACATTACGACCATAAATATATTTAACGTGGGAGGCCAACACAAAATGATATACAACAGTGAAGTAGAAAGAAGATTAGACAGAATTAAAAACATTTTCAACTGAAAATTGTGGTGTGTAAAAGTATTCAGCCCTCATTCAGCCAGTTGCCTTCAGAAGTTGCCTGATGACTGCTAATGTTTAAATGATGTGTAATCTAATCTGAAATAAAATATTTTTATGTTCATGGTTCTACTGTGACAAAATATGGAAAAGTAGATATTTTTATTTTTTTGTTCTATTTTAGATCCAAGCTCCTTCTGCAGTTTCTAACAGAATATTTGGTTTCTGCAGCAGCAGCAGCAGTATTTTTTATTTTTATGCTGCAGTCCGAATCATACGATGAGGTCAGATGATGTGATGGTGGGAGGAGCCGGGTTCTGGATCTGAGGTCATGGGGAGGATAAAGTTCGTCTCTATGCAGACGACATCGTGGAGTTTCATCATGTGGTCGTTATAAAACGCAACATGTCTCCATAGTTTGATTAATCCAGGCCTTAAATGACCTTTTCCTTAAAACACTTCATACTCAGTCTGGAGGACAGAAAACTGAAATGTTTGCTTAGCTGTAAAGTATCAGTAGTTAATGTTAGAAATTTTCAATAAATCAACTTACTAAATATTTCGAGGGAGTATTTTGGTGGTATTTCTGCTATGAAATGATCCATTGTGGGTAGAAAAAGTACTGTAATTTTACTCATTTTCAAATAATTGAGTACTTTTTATATTACTAATATCCCAAAATATGAATACATGACACCTGAAATGGGCTTAAATGTTTTACATAACAGTAAAATACTATGAAATAGAGATTAAATTAAAGAAAGAGAAGAAAATAAAGGTTTTTGATCCCGCCCCCAAACATCGAAGCCCTGGGCTACTGCCAGACATTTCTACAGTCTTGGTCTTAGATGCTTCCTGCTAAAAAACGTTCAGTTCCCAGAGCCGCTTACATAACCTGAAAATGAGTAAAAACAGTTTTATTTTTATAATCAACACCCGCATTTAGTTTCATTAAGCCACCCTGATGACCTAATATTGACAGAACAGATTGTTTCGAGGTGATGATGTTCCAGCGGGCGCTGACATGCGGGTCAGTCATCACTTCTGTTACATAATAACGCAATAATGAGCTGACCGAGCAGCGAAACGCATCAACGCCTCTGCTGACAGCTGGAAATGTAAATATGTTCACCTTTAAACTGGGAATTAAGCAGCAGCAGCAGTAGCAGCGGCTCATGTATGGAGGCCTGAGCCTGACAAAAGTGCAGATAACTATAGAAATAACATAAAAAGCTTGAGAATGTGATTCATTAAAAGAACTTTTCAACTTATTTGTAATATTTGTTTATAATTTTCAACAGTATTTATGTAAAATCATCACTATTCTTTAATTTTTTAAAACTTTTTAACATATCCAGTATTTATTCAATGTAATTTTTTGACATTTCATTAGTTTTAATATATTCTATTTTTATTCACTTTTTAGAAAACAATACGTTAGTTTATTGTATTTGCAGCATGTATTTTAGATCAGTTAGAATTGGCCTTAAAAAACCAGCATTGGTCAATTTCTATTTATTACTGCTATTAATGCATGTATAATCCTAGATAACTCTGGTTTAAATCGGTCTCTGCCGTCTGGAAGCAGACATATGGTGTGGGTCCAAACCAGCAGGACCGGGCTCACAGGAAGTGATGCGTTCAGGTGAACTCTGTGCACCGGCTGGCAGGACTTCAGAGAGCCTGGGAACATTCTGTGCTGAAATATTGGCGCCCTGCAGGTGTGCAGCATGTGGCGGCGGCGGTGGCAGCAGCCTCGCCTTGGCTGAGGGTGTAAACAGTTGGAGCGGGTTCCGGAGACCCGGCTGAACCCGAGTTTTATCGTCTAGATGTTTACACGGTAAACACAGAGCGACACGGTTCAAATGAAAACGCCTGAATCCACGGAATCTTAGAGGAAAACAGCAGAAAGTGAGGAGAAATGTGGATATTTCCAGACAAATCCTCCAACCTGAAAGGTTTTCTGGAAATTCATGATGGATTTTCATTTATAAATCACGTGGAAATGGACACTGTTAGAGAAATGACTCATTTTTAAACATGATTCTATTTCAGCATCTTTAGGTATTTTTTCCTTTCATACCGAGATTATTTTAGTAACTGACTACAGAACTCATGTTATTTAGGAAGAGGCTCATTATAAAGTTAAAATATGAACGTTTTTGATGAATATTTGCAGGAATAAAGTAGAGTTTTAGCAAAAAACTCCAGCTGCAACTGTTTGTTTTACACAGTAATGCAGATTTGTTTATGAATATTTTGATTTTAGGGATGTAAATAACAATTATTTGAGTAATTGATTATTCAGATTTTTAGGTATTTTTCTCTTTCATCCAGATTTGATAAAAAATGAACTATATATATTTTTTAAGTATGAAAATAAACATTTTATTGCCTAAATGCAACAACATATCTACTTCAGTGAATTTGAACCAGGTGAAGTTAAAGCAAAGATTTGTATCTTATTATACGCACTTTGTTCCATTTTGACTTAATTACTGCTTTAAATATGTCCTTTTTTTCCAAGTTTGTATTTTACGATTAATGATTAATTGACGATTATTTCAATAAACGAATAATCAAGATTAAAAACTGATGATTATCTCCATTTCCTTCGGTCCTAAGATGTACATGGAGTTAAATGAAAACTCTCTGGTCCCGGTTGAGATTCTGGTTATGTAAGAAGCTCCTCGGGTCGACCTGATCCCGACACCTGCGGGCCACGTAAACAGAAATATGTGCTGGCTGCAGGCCGGTCCTGGTGCCAGCAGAGTCCTGCTGTGTGAACGATAAGGTGTTCTCTTCCTGGGACGCGCCGCTTATCAGCAGTTCTGCTTCCCGTTACGCAACAGCCCCACTTGATGCAGCCGTCTGCAGCTTTTCTCCCCAACACCCGATCCGCTCCGCATGCAGGACGCCCGGCTCAGCTTCACCGTTATTTCTACACTCTCATGCGACATGCAGCCAAGATTCGACTGTGTTGGTCAATTTAATCTCTGTGGAAAAGTATTTACACCTTTACAGATTCCTTCTGTTTTTAAAATGTTGCAGATCATCAAATAAACTTTAATATCAGAGAAAAAGCAGCAGGTAGGTAGAAAAAAAGCGTTTCTTTAAAATGAAGATTTATCGGGACTCAGCAAAAGCAGGCCCAGATCATCACACCACCACCACCGTGTTCCACTGTACGGCTGTAGAGTCGTTGCATTTTGAGATTTCTTTGCCTGCTTCATGTCATGTTTTTATCATTAATGCAAATTTTATATACATTTTTAACTGTTTTGGAATAATAATAATAATGTTATTAATGCTCTTTCAGCAAATGTCCTGTTAACGATTAATCGATTAGTTGGAAATGATTCCAATAATCGATTAATCGTGACTAATCATTTCAGGCCTATTTAGTAGCAGAAAACAATGATTATGTCTGTGCTGCTGTTTTCCTTTAATGCATTATCTCATAGCATACTGCAATCAAGCAAAACATTATGACCACTAACAGATCTGGTCAGGTGACGCTGGAGTTAAACCTGCTGCAGATGAAACTCCAGGAGAAAAACCAGTCAGTGTCCATGATGGTCATAATGTTATGCCTGAATGTTGCATATGATTGCTTCCAGTTTTATTATTATATTTTATGTGCAGAAATGCTCAAATATGATTAAAAGTCAGAAATTTATAAAACACATCCTACTTTCTACATAGAAATAATAAATATATATACTTTTTGTCTTATTTAAGTGCAGCTAAATGCACTTCTCTATATTTCAAGGGTGAATAAAAACATAAATTCTTCTGGAAGAAAACAAAAATTGATAACTATAACCTGATATTTGCGGGGCAGAATGAAGTTAATCTGCAGGAAAAACCCATTAAAACCTTCTTTCAGAGAAAAGACCCGGATGTGGACTCACCTTGGCCGGGTTGATGATGAGACCCATGAAGGTGTTGACCAGCATGGAGCGGGACAGCTGCTTGTGCCGCAGCTCCGGTTCGTCCAGCGGCAGCCCGACGGGGTGTCCCGGGGCCGTGACCGTGTAGGAGTGTCGCAGAGACGGCATGGTGCTGCTGGTTCTGTCGCGGTGCTGGTTCGGGTTTAACTCCCCGGTGTCGGTCGGTTCTCAGATGTTGAAATGTGACAGGGGCGGCGCGCGCCTCAGTTTTTACCGAGGGACGCGAACGGCCCCGCCCACTCTGAAAATCCACCGGTGATGCCTTCAGGTGCTGTCGGAAATACAGCGTTTATGGAGAAATTTAGTTGGAAATCATGCCATACAGGTACAGAAAAATCTAAAATATGTATTTTAAAGCTACTTAAAGTAAAGATAACAAAAATTGGCATTTGACAAGTTTAAAAAGTTAGAAGATCCATTTATTCAGCTAATTTCTTGTTTTATTCTTGTTTTCTACATACGAGTAATTAATGATTACTTTTTTGCTTAAGTGCAGCTAAATGCACTTCTTTAAATTTCTAGGGCAAATAAAATGATGAGTTCTTCTGGGAAATCTGCTTTAAATATAAATAGAAAAAATAAATTCAGAATATTTTTTGTGTTTACGTAATTAAATACCAGGGAAAAACACAGCTAAATTCATACATTGCAGATTATAACTAAAGCTGTTTATTTTTTATTAAAATATTAAAGAAACCCCAACATTTTCTAATGTCTAACGATGACTTTAGTAATCGATTCTTCAGATTTTATGGTATTTTTCTCTTTCATTCAGAGATTTTCTTTTTAATTACCTGAATCATATTGTGAAGAAGAGGCTTGTTATAAAGTTAAAATATGAACATTTTCATATACATTTGCAGGAATAAAGTAAAGTTTTGGGATGAAATCAGAGGTGCCGCTAATAATTTTACACATTAAATGGAAGATTTGTATACATATAAATTGTTTTAAGATATTCTGAATTTAGTGCTGGAACATTCCTGCTGCCTGAGCAAAAATGTTTTAATTTTGAGTTTTTAACAATTTATTAAAATAAATGTTTTTTCCCCATAATGTGGAATAGTTATAAAACAAAATCAATTATTTTTAAAAGTAAAATTTGAATGTATGGTGCATTTTCTTTAATCAAAATGGGGTCAAAATTATATATACAAGCTCATATATTATATCATATATTATATTATATTATATGGCTTCTTTGTTAGGTACACCAGTTCAGTTGCTTGCTAACAGAAACGAGCAGCAGCTCTGTGCATTTATATGAGGTGGAGACATCTTGGTAGAGTTCAAATGTAGCATCAGAATGAGGAATGAAGGTATTCCAGAAACCTTATTATATTAGAAAAAAAAGAAATTGTACAGTCAGTCTAGCGTTAGCATTAGCATCAGTGAGCTGGTGAATTAGCATTAGCTCATCCAAACTAAATAATCCTGTGAAATGAGAAAAGAAAAAAATAATGTTTTGTAAATTAAGGTCAATCAGTCTGTTGGTAAATCAATCTCTAGATTTATTTAATGTTTTTACCGTTGGACGTGATGTCAACAGCTGACTCCACCTTAATGGACCTATGAGTGAGTTAAACCGCTTTAAGATGGTCACCTAATATTGTTTTTATTTAGATAATTTTACTACAAAAATAGTAGTAAAGAGAAACAACATGTATTACATATATTGGAATAAATCAGGTGCCGTAAATTTAGGTTGCTAGCAACGATGCTAACCTTAGCATTAGCATATTTTTCGCTCTCTGTGCAAGTGATAGCCCTCGTGCTAATATCAGCATTAAGCTAAAATAATCATTTTTATGTACTTTTTGATATATTAGCTACGTTTAGGTGTCAGGAGGGAGGATGTCTGGGTCGGTTTCTTAGCTTAGTTAGCTTAGACCTGAACAAGTGGAAACCATAAATAATCTAGCTAAAAAAAACTTTGGAACACAGTCACTTCAGTCTCTCCCTTCATGGCACCTCAGCGAGTTTAGGTGATGCAGTTGCAGTTGGGTCAACATTAAGACGGTTTTAAGTGCCACATTCATAGACAGATGGGAACAGAAACATGAATTTTCTTCCTCTCCTTGGTTAGAATATTAGAGCTCAAGCAACTGCTGTTGTGAGGAAGATTTCTGCTGCGCTTTGAGCAAAAAGCAGACAGAACTGGAAGGATTTCTGCCAACTTATTAAATCCAGTGTTTGCTGTTTGAGCTGCAGCTGAAACCACATAACAGTGATTGTTCTGAGCTAATTATTCCCAGCTCACCTCTCGACCTTGGCTCTGCTATGACCCAGTTCTGACTCTGATAAGAGACTTGACAGCAGCCTTGAAGCGCTTTAATTGCCCTTTAATGTTCTCTAAAGACTTTTAATCTTATAGTTAAAGATGAGAGGACTTTACAGCTGGAGACAAAGTCAAAAGGTCCTCCGTTATGTAACAAGTGAGTGAAAATGTGCCACTTGTTGGCTCTGCCTGCAAATCATCGGGGAAGAAAAAATAACCATTTTTTCTTCAGTGGAAGAAGAACAATGTGCCTCTGAGAGCCAACAGGAAGTATGAGATGAAGCAGGAAGGCTGCCTTCTACAGCTTAACATCAAGGAGATCAAACCAGAGGACAGTGGCTGCTACACTTGCCAAGCAGGAGAAGCAGAAACTAGCGCCACTGTCTCAGTAAAAGGTTTGTTAGTTTGGTAAACTGCTTTTTAAATACTGCAGGAAGAAACGTAATTCAGAGCAAGACTATTTAATCCCAGCTTTTCCTGCTACAACAAAGATTGATTTTCATGTATTGCTTATCTTCTCAGAGCTTCCCCCATTTTTCAAGGAGAATTTGAAAAATGTCACCATTGAGGAGGGAGGGACAGCATCCCTTTGTTGTGAGGTATCCAAGCCTGGGCTATCAATACAATGGAAGAAGAACAGGCTGCCACTGAGAGCAAACAGGAAGTANCATTGCAATCTGTAATCTGGAAAAATCTGATGTTTTTCTAGGTTTTTGAAACACTGAAACATCCAGCTATGTCTCTGTGGAAAACATATGAGCATGAATTACGTCAGAGCGAGGACTGCCTCACAGCAGAGCAATCTGCCAGCGAGCCCAACAGGATCTGTGAGTGAAGGAATCTCAGCAGAAAGCCCATAATTAGCTCTTTCAGGTTAAATGGGACGTATTAGCTTTGCCACATTCCAGACTGAGGCTCTGCTGTTCCAACACATTTCTTTAAGGAGCATCTTATTGCTGGATTATTGGGTTGTAAGGCCACACCTGCAGAATTTGGTGAGAATTATCCCTAAAGTAAATACCAGCTGCACCTTGCTTTCAAGAATCAGGTTGAAACCGAATTTGCCTTCAGGATACGTTATATAAAAACAGATTTCTGCTTTTCTGGTTTCCTGTTCCAGGAAGCTGAGCTGCAGTGCTAATGTTTGGATACTGAATGGGGACAGAAACTGTTAGTCAACATGCTAGTGATATCTCACATCTTACTGGTAGTGTTTACATGCTAGTTACTCTATAAACTAGTGATAGATCTCATTAGCTTTAAGCTAAAATAATAATTTTAGCTAATTTTTGACATGTTAGCTACATTTAGCATATGTGGAGGAAGTCAATGTAGATCCACATGCTGGTGATACTCCAAATGTTACTGGCATCATTTCAGCTAACCTTAGCACTAATGTTTGCAAACTGACTTGAGTTAGTAACTTGTAGTCAACATG